>PVIH01019002.1:0-36699 GCA_004025045.1 Sigmodon hispidus
CCTCCTCCTCTTTTTCTTTCCCTCAAGTAGAAGTCTTTCAGCCTAAGTATTTGAGACCTGTGATAAATGTCACTGAGATAACTAGAGACTGCCCAGCTATCCTTGTTGCTGCCTAGAGATGCTGTTTTAACTAAAGAAAAGTGGAAGTGGCTGATTTTGAAAATGTCTTGCCGGGAAGCCATTTCACCAATGGTTAGGAGGAAGACAGCCTCCTGGTCGGCTAGTTGAAAGAATTACTTTGATCAGAACCCAGTTTTGTCACATTGCTGAGGCCTAGATAAACCACTAAACTTTGCAAAGCAAACAATCAAAAAAAACCCATGTCCCTTGATTATAAAAGCGGGATATTGGAGGGCATGTTGTTTTGAATGAGGAGGAACAATAATAATATGATCTTACACCCAGAATTGTAAGTTTGAGTGAAACAATATTCCTTGAATGCCTAACACAGTGCTTGGTACATCATGCTCAATAAGGTGGGCCATTGTTGTTGCTGACAGTTTAAGTGTTATTCCCTAGGCTTTAAATCACTAATATTTAAAGCCAGAACCAGGAGCCATGCAGGAACTGGCTAAGCTACCATGGATTAGAAAGGCATAATCACTCTTGACTTCCAAAATGATTTATTGATTTCAGTTATAACCATGGTATATGATATAGGCTCTTTAAACACTGTTGTCTCTGTATTCCAGCATCCAGTAGACATGAAAGTAAAGGATGGAAACATTGACACCTGTCCCTCCAGACACAACTGAAGAGGTCATGGGGATTTTATGCCCTTTGAACTCTCATCAGATCCTAAGAAAAATGAATGTGACTAGAAAGTTCCTTCCCCATACTGACCTAGTGTCTAGACTACTGGTTCCATCATTTCTTCACCTTGATTTTAAACTTCATTTCTTCATCTTTATACTTCTTTGTTATCAAATCTCTACTTCTCCCATGGTAAATCACACTTAACTTTCTCCAGATATATTTTCCTAAATGTTTTGTGGCTTGCAGACCAACAACTCAACTCTGGGACCACCTAGGAGCATGCTGAACACATAGACTACTTTGTCTCATCCATGACCTGCTGCTCCAATCTGTGTTGACAAAGTCTCCAGGGAATTCATGTAGATATTTAAATTGGGAGGCACTAGGCACCCATGATCTCCCCATGTTAATGGCACTACCTAATTAACCTATTGGAGTGCTGTCTCATGCTATTTCCAACATCAAAACCTTCAACCTTTTCTGCTGACTACCAAGCCAAGAAATTTTAATATTTATTATGAATGTGCTTAGGACTTTGCAAATCATGAGACACTTTTTATTTCATGTTTTATCTAAGATCACATGTTATTGATTAATATTGCATCATAGCACTCCCAAATATCCAAAATCCATTTATATATAGTAAATTAGTCAGGGTTCTTCCAAGAAAAAGAACCACAGAGACACAGAAATACAGAAGTAGAAACACATCCCTGGCTTGACAGCTCCCAGTTTTCCTCATTGTCTACTTCCTTCCGTGGCAAATTTAAAGCACTAGCATGGCTCTCTAACACATGGCTCCTTCACCTTTACCTAGTTCTTCCCTTTCACAGTAATTAGCACTACTTGGAATCACTTCCTTCCCTTGGGGCTGGTATGTGCATGCATTATCAAGTTCTCTGCACTAACATGTCAACTCTTAGAGCAGTGGTCCCCAACCTTCCTAATGCTGTGACCCTTTAGTACAGTTCCTCATGTTGTGGTGACCCCCAACCATAAAGTTGTTTTGTTGCTACTTCATAATTTTGCTACTGTTATGAATCATAATGTAAATATCTGATATGTAAGATATCTGATATGCAACTCCCAAAGGGGCTACTCCCCACAGGTTAGGAACCACTGTATTAGAGACTAGATGTCTGGCTCCCTTAGTACTCCATGATTTGGCCACTGGGTTAATACTTTTTGAAAAATTGGTAGAGAACATCATTTTCTTTACTTTGAATCCAAATGCCATGACCACTAGCTCAAGCATTGCCCTACTACTCTGCTGGAGAATTCTCAAATGTTCAATAATTAATTAGTTAGTCAACTAGCAAACTATAACATTGTGACACAACTCATTTATCGATTTGTACTGAGTCTTTCTTGTGGGACCACCAGCCCCCAAATAATGACACAGAGACTTATTAATAATTATGAAAGTTTGGCTTTTAGCTTAAGCATTTTCCCAACTAGCTCTTATTACTCAAATTATCCTGTTTCTATTCATCTGTGTTCTGCCATATGCCTTTTTAGTTCCCTTCCATTCTATACATCAGACATACTCCTGTCTCACTGGTATCTCTTGTGCGCCTAAATTCTAACTCTGAGCCCCTCTCTCTCCCTGGAAGTCCACCTAACCTCTCCAGCCTAGCTATTGGACATTTATCTCTTTATTAAACCAATCATAGTGATACTTCTTCACACAGTGTGCAAATATCCTGCAACATCATTTTCTCAAATCAAGTAGTGAGTCCACCTATTACTTTTATCTAATTTTCCACCCCTCATCTTGAAATTTTTTTCAAGATAATTTCCACATGACAATAAAGTTTTACCCACATCTCCTTGACCATGTCCAGTACTCCATTTAACACTTTCTTTTGTTGCAGATACACTTACTGATCACCTTGGACATTTCTTTTTCCTAATAGCTCATTTATCAATGTATTTTAAAATTCCTGCTTCACCTAAAAATTATGTAGAATATAACTTACCCTCTGAGAAAGAACTGAACTAGTGTTTCTTCTTCTCTTAAGTTCTTATCCTGCCCCCTTTTATACTTTCCTCATGATACAGCACTGCAATCTGCTTTTACTTACAGGTATAAAATGACATCCTGAAATTTGCAGACAAATGAATGGATCTGGAGAGTATCATCCTGAGTGAGGTAACACAGACCCAAAAAGATAGAAGTGGTATGTACTCACTCAAAAGTGAATTTTAGACATAAAAGAAAGGATAACCAGGCTACAATCCACAATCCTTGAGCAGCTAGGGAACAGGAAGAACTTAAGAGAGACATCCATGGATCCCCCTGGGAAGGGAAAATAGACAAGATCTCCTGAGTAAATTGGAATCATACGGGAGGGAACACACAGAGGAGATGGAAAGATATCATGAGAGATTGGGACGGTTGAGTGAGGAGGCAAAAGAGAGAAAGAACAAAGAAATAAATACCTTGACAGAGGGTGCCACAATGGGGTTAAAGAGAAACTTAGTGCTGGGGAAACATTCAAGAACCCACAAGGTGACCCTGGCTAAGACTCCAAGCAATAGTGGAGAGGATGTCTAAGCAGGCTTTCACCTCTAAGCAAATGAAAGACCACTCTAATTGCCATTATAGAACCTTCATCTAGCAACTGATGTAGGCAGAAGCAGAGATCCACAGCTAAACACTAAGTCAAGCTTCTGGTCCTGCTGAAGAGAGGGAGGAGAGATTATATAAGCAAAGGGATCAGGATCATGAGGAGAAGGCCCACAGAGACAGCTGACTCAAGCTATTGGAAGCTAACTGACTCTAAAATGACAGCTGAGGAACCTTCATGAAAAGGAACTAAACCCTTTGAATGTATATGACAGTCGAACAGCATGGGCAGTTTGTGGAGCCTCTTGCAATCAAGCCAGAGTTTATTCCTGGTGCATGAGCTGGCTTCTTGGAGCCCATTCTTTACAGAGGAACATCTTACCCAGCTTTGATACTTGGCGGGGGAGGGACTTGGTCCTACCTCATCTGGATATGCCAGACTGAACTGACCCACCTTGGGAGTCCTTGCCCTTCCTGGGGAATGGATGGGGAATGAGGTGGGAGGAGGCTGAGGGAGGACGGAGAGGAGGGGAGGGAAGGGGAGCAGTAGTGAGTATGGGTGGAAAAACGTTTTTAAATTAAATAAAAAATAAATAAATTTTAAAAATAAAAATAAAATAAAGGAGAAAAAGAAGGATACAGAGAAAGAACATTACAACTATATATGGTCCCCTTTCTCTGTCTCGCTACTGAAATTTATTCTGTGGGAAGCCTCTCTGGTTCCTCCATAGAGTTCTAAAACCAGTCTTACCACTCATATGGTATTCTGCATTTTTTCATAATATTTCTAAGATAAAAGACCTCAAGTTAAAATCATGCGGATCAAGTGAATTCAGTAAATCTAAATGTCATTGGATAAAGAGCCTAACCAGGAATTTGGATAAACTTCCCAGGCTCTTGTACATGAATCCAGAGATTTGATTTTAGGTTTCAGAGAGAAACAAAGGACAGAAATATCCATACATTGCTCACTTCTGTGAGAAGACAGAAAATAAGATAATGTGGAAATAGTGATACAGAGTAACAACAACCAAACTTCATCTCTTGATGGACAGATCAGAGAGCTTGTGAATACATTCAGCTCCACATTTGCCTTAGGCTTGATATGCTAGCAACCTCAGGGTGGGATCATGGTGGCTGCCGAAATATGATTACCTAGTGATGCTAATCAGCTATAGAAAGTGACAGTGCTTAGCCTGCAATGGCTCCTTCACTTACTGAAAATAAATGACCATTTATTCTTGAGCTTCACTATAAATACACTGATTTGTAAACTAGACATTTAACAGGTTTTGGATGGTAAAAATTGTATCAAAATCACACTAAGAACAAGGCTAAAGTAATCAGTGTATTGGATTGAGTAAACAGGTGGAGTTTTTCTATCCTGACCCCCCCAGTCCCAAATAAACACATAGAAGCTTATATTAATTACAAAATGCTTGGCCAGTAGATTGGGTGTATTGTTAACTAGTTCTTGCATTTAAATCAATCCATTTTTATTAATCTGTGTATTGCCACATGGCTCATGGCTTTACCTGTCCTCTGGCATCTTGCTTCTTGGGTGGCTGGCTCTCATCTCTCTTGACTCCACCCTTCTTCATACCAGTCCTCAGTTTGATTGTTCCACCTAACTTTATCCTGCCTTGTTATAGGCCAAACAGCTTTATTACTAACCAATGAGAATAATACATATTCATAGCATACAGAAGGATTGTCAAGCATTTATAAGTAATATAAGCCTCTGAGTGATTATTTGGGAATTGGTGAGCTGGACAGAATAATGCCCATTTACATATGATGCCCACTGTCTAGTGTGGATCCACATAAGACCTAAGAAATCTTTAAAAAAAATTCTAGCTACACATAAATGGAGCCACATTGGGATTTTAGTCTCTCATTCTGGCCACAGTACAAAGATGCATCTCTGGACCACTGCCTGTGAGATGGAGCTGGCTGACAGCCACCATGAGCTAGCTAAGTGGCATGGCAGGTTTCCCCAACCTCTCATATGGGTCAAAGTACAGAGAGGCAGTTCTCAAATGCTGCCTTTTTTAGATTTGAGTTGAGAGTGTCATGGCATGGCAGATTTGAGGTTTTGTTCATATAGACAGAAAAAATTACACATACACAGTAAGAACAGATTCAAATGAAAAGAACATCTAAAAGAGTTACAATATATTTGAAAATGTATGTATGCTTGAGACAGAAAAGAAAAAGGGTAGAGAACATTCTTAAAAAGAAAATAGAATAATAAAAATATAATAAGCCACATAAAGATAGAAAATACGTAGAGAATCTGGATTATGTATATTATTATGTTGCATTTAAATTTTTTGGCTGCCAAAGGACCTTGAATTATTAAAAACTGCTATATTAAACCAACTTACATATTTTTAAATTATCTTGACCTTAAAATTTAAGTCAAAAGATATTTATGGGAGAGGTTATGTTTTTGTTTTCACAGGAAATGGAAGGCTATGGATTCAGTCCCAACTAATGAAAAGCAGGTTTGATTGGGGAAGACCCCCTGAAATCTTGACCACAGATAGAAAAATAAACCTAAAGGAACTACAAGACATATGATGTAAATCTCACCTGCTCAAATACATAACAAAAAAATCATCGTTGGCTAATTTGTGTACAATGCACAGCCTTAACTTATATTAACACAGATATGTATATTACCTTTAAAAGTTTATATATTTTCAGAGCAGAGGGACCAGACACCACTAAAACCAGCCCAGATGATCTAGCTTCAAAACAGCTTTAAGAATGATGACTGAGATGATCCATTCTCAAAGAATACTCTACCATGACTTAACAATTATCCCAATTTTTTAGGGTCCCCCAAGGATTACCCATGCACCAATCAGGAGAAAATTGCTTAGAAAACTACATACACATTCCCAAAATATTGGTTATAAATGTGTGTTTTTATGGAGGAGTTGGTTACAAATTGTTATTGGTCATAGTAAAAAATACTAAGCAAAAAATTAAATTTAAAAATACCTTTCTAAGAGAAGAAAGGGAGATTTATATAGAAATAATGGGTGAAATGGTAAATTATTGAATCTATTGTAATCTAAAAAAACCCCTGCTAATTTCAAGACATTTTTCATTGGTATGGATTTCAATTTGTTGATAAAAATTTTAAGTTAATTTTGTTATAAGTAAATTTCTACCTTTGTTTAAGACATTATGCTTATGCAACTCATTTAAAGATGCAACATATAATTCAGACATACAGATTAATAGTTATCTATAATAGTCAAACTTATAGTCATGTTAGATTTTCTAGATATACAGAGATATATTTCAGATAGATAGGCAATCTTCAAACACTTCAAAGACCTACAAAATATGGCATTTTAATGTGAGATGTCTTTCTGTATTCTGTGAATATCATTGGTTAATAAAGGAACTGCTTTGGCCTATGGTAACTCAGCTTAGAAGCAGGTGGAAAATCCAAGCATAGATACAGGAAAAGGAGGGTAGAGTCAGGAGAGACACCATCCAGTTTCTCAAAAAGCAAGTATAATGGAATATAGGTAATCCATGGGCCACGGGGCAAAATGGGTAATAGAAATGAGTTGAGTTAAACCTGAGCCATAGGCCAAATAGCATGTAATTAATATAAGCATCTGAGTCATATTGGGGAGCTAAGTGGCAGGAGGGCTATGGGCAGGTCCCAAACTTAGGGTCAAAAACTTACTACTACAGCATTTAAAATGTTTGTGATAACTTAAAGTTTTCATGACAGTGAGACATGTTTGCTCCTGACACCACCAATGTACTCCAGAGAAGATGATGAGCATCAAAGAAACTTCATATTTTTCTTTTTCTTTTAAAAAAAAAGAGTTTGTTTTCTTTATGGCAAAAGCTAGCCATATAGACAAAGAAAGTGTCCTTGCCTCAATTGCTGACAGTTACTCTCCACACTGCACTGGCAGGACACAAAAAGATGACTACTGAATATTGCCAAGACAAGGTAGGACAGTCCTTCAAAATTCCCTGCTTCACAGAAAAGCCCATCAGATACGCTAGGTCTGTAAGGCAGATATGGATGCTCCAATGTTACAGAGAAACTTTTGGAGACTGTCCAGGCAGCCTGATGTCCTTGTCATTAGGTAACTTTTCATCCTTCACAGAAAAGCCCATCAGATATGCTAGGTCTGTAAGGCAGATATGGATGCCCCAATGTTACAGAGAAACTTTTGGAGACTGTCCAGGCAGCCTGATGTCCTTGTCATTAGGTAACTTTTCATCCTTCTGGGGTCTTTGATGGAGCTGAAGACTAGATAGTCTTAGTTATAATTTTTCTTAGTTGTGATAAAAGGATAAAGTAGGTATCAAACTTTGGATTCACTGATATAAGATGGGTAATTGGTGTTTTCTCTGATATTATCAAATACAAATAGGCTGGATATTTTAACTGTAATTCTTGCCTGATAACTCTTTTCTTTTGTTGCAAAGAATTTTCTATGTTAAAGTTAAAACCATTCTATTTGATTAGACAGAAAGGGGAAATGCTATGGGATAATCCTTCTGTACTGTAAGTATGCATTACTCTCATTGGTTAATAAGCTGTGTGGCCTATAGCAAGGCAGAATAAAGATAGATAGGACAATCAAACTGAGGACTGGGATGAAGAATGGTGGAGTCCAGGAAGACGCCACTAAACTGCCCAAAAAGAAAGATACTAGAGGTCAGGTAAACCATAATCCATGTGGTAATACATAGATTAACAAAAATGGGTTAATTTAAATGTAAGAGCTCATTAGTAATAAGCCTAAGCTATTGGCTGAGCATTTTGTAATTAACATAAGCTTCTATGTGTTTATTTGGGACCTGGAGGGTCAGGACAGGAAAACTCCACCTCTGCTGACAGGTTCATTAATTAATTCTACAAATACTTGCTAAGTGCTTACCAAGGGCTAGACAATCTATAAACAAGCTAGGATCATTTTCTCCTTGGATCTGAGAGCACAAAAGAAAAAGAAGAAGAGTAATTAAGGGCTATCAGATGAGAAAGTCAGCGTGCACCAGAGATCTGAGGCATAGGATGAACATCCTTCACCTGCAGAACAAGGGTTTCTGTCAGTCCTTTGCCATACTCAGGAAAAGCAACAGCAAGGTTGGGATTCATGTATTCAATAAAAGCAGGGTGCCCACACCCACAAGGAGCACTCAGGTGTATCACGCGTGGACCCAGTAGTTCAGTGGGTCCTAGACATGCCTTCTCAACTGCACAATAAATAGCTATTTTCTGAAATGTGATTCTTTCAACCTGAGAAAGATTTTATTGAGCATCATTTAAAGTAGATTTTCATTTCATGTCATTTAACTGACTTAGAAAGCAGGGGCCATAAATTCCATTTAATATGTGGTTCCATTTGGAGAGGACGGAAGGGCCAACTGTCAATTAGGTGTTGCATAAAAGGATGCAAATGTCTCATAAAAATGACTAAGGATCGTATTATTATATTAACCATGTCATTCTTTCCACACTGTTACACACCATAGAATTATAACAGACAAATTTAAAAGGGGAGAATCATTCTGAATGTGCTTTTAAACTGTGTGTAAATGCAAACAGCCGTGAATTGGGTCTGAAGACCTTTGTTAGACACTTTCAAATCTTCAAGTACCAGGTAAAATAGTTAATACATGAGGTCTCTCATTGTCTAGGTGATGAGCCCAAGACACTTCCAATATGTGATGTTTTTACAATTTTTTTCTTTGAAAGCTGAGTTATCAAACTCATAAAGATACAAAATTGATTTACCCCATCTGTGAGGACTTCTAGTGGTGTCTTGCTTTGACCTCCATTCTTTTCTCAGATTCTAAGGTAAAGGATTTCAAGATGTCAGCAGAATGCTCTGATGGAGAGTCAGCAGGGTGAGCATGAAGCAGTGTGGAAGAACAGGAAGTAGCCAGAGCTCGGACTTGATACCCTAGGAGGCGTCAGTCTCAGATAGAGAAACAATGGAGTAGAAATGTTCCAAGTAATAAGCAACCAAGGGGTGAAAAATAATACTCAGAGTTTCATACTTTAATATACACTTAGGTGTCAAGAATTAGGGAACTTGTTGCTCCCTGGAACCTGGTTGTTTAGAAGTCCTGTTTGAGATACAGTCATAGAAACTCAATTTTGTGTAAGAAGTGTAGTTACGCTACATATCAAGAAGAAATATGCCTCTGAAGATATTTGAAATCCTTAAGGAGATGAACAGAGAAATGTACATGGAAGAAAATTAAGAACAGGGATATAATACCAAATCTCCTGGACTTGAGGGTAAAAAAAGGACCTTAACAAGCAAAACATTGTGTGATAGATATGTGTCAGTCAGAAAAATGAAATAGGAGATAAGAATGGGGGGTGGTAAAAAATTTAGATTGAGATGCCCCAGGAGCCTCAGGAAGAAGACAGCATATAATCATGTGGTGGTTTAAAGAGGAATGTCACGTGGTCATTAGGGATTGTGATACCTGAGAGGGATTAGGAGGTGTGGGCTTCTTAGAGGAGGTGTGTCGCTAGTAGTGGGCTTTGGGGTTTTAGATGCTCAAGTCAAGCCCAGTGTTCTTTCTCTCTCCTGTTTCCTGCTGATCAGATTGTGGAGCTCTTGGCTCCTTCTCAAGCACCATGTCTGCTGTATGTCATGACGATCCCCATGATGAGGACAATGGACTCAACCTCTAAAACTTTAAGCAAGGCCCAATTAAATACTTTCTTTTATAAATGTTGCCTTGGTCGTCATGATTTCTTTTCAGAGCAATAGAACACTGACTAAGACAGAGCAGAAACAGCAAGGAGATAGAATAAGCCATGCCAACACCTGCAGAATGGGTTGAACATTTGGTACAGAAATTTTGCATATAGTAAGAGTATGACTGGCAAGTGTATGACACAGACAAGTAGATGGTAGGGTTGGAACTGAATGGAAATGGTGACATGGCCTGAGTGGTCCTGGGTGAAGTAAGAGCTTTGTCAGTCTTGGTAAGAAACCAAATTGGAAGGTTCTAAGTAGTAGAAGGCTATTGTGATGAACACAGACTGAATGAAGCAAGGATGAAATCAGAGCAAGCACGTAGCTGGCTGTGATGGGTAATCTTGGCTGTCAATATGACTGAATCTGGAATCAACTAAAACGCAAGTTGCTGGGCACTTCTATGAGGGGCTCTCTTGATCACGTTGCTTAATATAGAAGGATTCACCCTAAAATGTGAGCGGCACCGTCTTGTGGCATCTAGACGAAAGGATGCAGAAGAAGGAGAACTTTGGCTTTGTTGCACAGTTGCCTTGGTTTCTGCTGGCAAGATCATCTCTACTGCTGCTGCTGGTGCTGCTGCTGCTGGTGCTGCTGCTGCTGCATTCCTTCAAGCTTCTGATAGAGACTGAAAAACAGCAGGACTCCAGGAACTTTGGTCTGTTCATCTGGAGACCCTGACAAATGCAGTAGGTTAGAATGTGACCTAAGAATGTTCTAAAAGAATGGTGTAGAGAAAGAAGACTCCCTATTCAAAAGGTAAGATGTAAGAGCCCCCACTTCAGCAAGCTGCCCAGAAAATGATTTCAGTACAGAGCCAAGTTTCAGGTAAAGAAATCAATCAGTAGACTGTAGAGTGGTAGAGATACGGGAAGTCTTTTTAGTAACTATCAGAGCTCCAAAGGGCCTAGTGGAAGAACACAGAAGGAGCTGAGAGGAGAAGATAAGATTAGAAAGGGAGATAAAGGACCCTGAATCAAGAACCAAGCAAATTTAGTTGACCTGCATGCTCTTGATTTGCAGTGGTGACTAAGAAAGGTAAGGAGAATGAAAGCATTCACCTTGAAAATCTCAAGGTAGATGACAGTGGCCAGTCTTTGAGAATCAGAAAGAACTCCTGTCTTACTAATTAGGGTGCCACATAAAGACTAATGAAAGTATAGAAACTAGGAAGGAGCTGACCACCAGACCATGGGGTACCCCTCTTTACTATGGAGACAGAGGAAAGTATGAGATTCCATAAGACATATCCCTCTGGCCCTTTATGCTCATTAAAGAGATACTGCAGATCTGTGTGTAATCTTTCTGCAGCTCCCTGTGCCCCATATCAGGAAAGGTCACTAGAGAATCTTATCCTAAGAAGAAAAATATCTAGAAGGCTAAGGAAAAAGGACAGGAAGTCCCAGGCCAGCTTTGGTGACATCCTGCCTTAAAATAACAATAATGATTAAAGGGTAAGGAGTGATGATATAGTGCTGTGAAGAGCAATGATCTCACAGTATCCAGAGCCATGGGCTATACTCCAGCTGCCTACTTATCTACATTGGTATTGATGACTGAGTGTGAGTTTGAGGTCGTGCTTAACACAGATGGAAGCCCTCTTTTGAGATGTTCGTCAGGCTGTTTAAGAAATTGCCAAAACATTGTAGACTATTGTTGCTGCCCATGGTGGCCTCCCCAGAGGTAGAAAGTAAGTTCCTATTGTTGAAGACATCAGATGCGGCAGACATGGGACATAACCATCCTTTCTGAGGACTAGCTGCAGTGGTGCCATAATGTTCTGTGCATGTTTCCAAAAGAGAGAAATAACCAATAACCTACCCATAGCATCTATGACCACCATGGTACACTAACCCAAAGAGTGAAAGAGTGGAACATAGCTTGATATTAACTAACAGATTACTAATTAAACTTAATACAAGAGGGAGGTTGTGCCTGGCACTGAAAACCTAGCCAACTTCAGGGCTAATGAAGTCATGGATCTTGGAGGACAACAGTCATAAACCAGCACAATCCCTTGCTACATTCTAAATATTTATATCCACAGATTACGACAGGACAAGAGAGGGCAGAGGTTCCTCCATCTTGGACTCTTGCTCAGGCCATTTTAGGTTTAACTAGAATCTGATCTCCTTGACGGAGAAGAATTCCATGGAAAATTACTCAACTCTATTTAGGAACCTAAGGTCAAGATGCCCCAGCTAACTTATCTTAGCTTATGTTAAACTGCTTGCTTGCACAAAATTTCCTCCTGCCCCTGACAAGCAAGATTCTAGGATATAGTTTTGCCTTTAAAGACCCTTACAGTAAACACTTAACACTATACTTAGGTACCAAATATCTAAGTGTAGTTTTGACTGATTATAATACATACTTTCATTTGGTCATAAACTGTGCCTGGTGGTCATTTCTGGTGGGCCCCTATAACATGATAAATGTAGCTATCACCCTTATCAAGGAAACTTCTCTTTGCAACAGATGGAGACCATTACAGACAACCAGAACTGATCACAATGCAGGGCTATGGAACCCAGCCCAACTGATACATCTCCAACACATTGCCTATACCTAGGGCTCAGAAATCATATCATGAAAAGAAATCACATCAGAAATCATATCAGAAAGATTGTAAAAGGCAGAGATTATGTCCCCTAGAAACGTCACAAGCTACACCTACGAAATCTCACTAATATGGCTACCTAAATATAACCTGAATGGAGACACCATCAGTAGACATGCTAATGTAGAAGTGGGAAAGCTCACTTGTCTAGGTTTCAACCCTAGATTTAAAAAAACAAAACAAAACAACAAAAAAAAAACTACAGGCAATTCTAAGAGATAGTAAGAGCAGGAGAAAGAGTCTTCCCCAGGGAAGGGCGTACAGACTGATTATCCAATACCAAATGGTCAGCCCTGAAAATATATACATACAGATAACACTGTATGCACTGAGCAAGCTGTATTTATATATTTAGGACTACACACACACACACACACACACACACACACACACAAGAAAAAGAAGGCATTAATTTAAAAGAGAGTAGGGGAAGTTCTGGAAGGAAGAAGCAAAAAACAAAATTATACGCAAGAATTTCAAAAGTAACCCCCAAACCAGTTCATTATATATCTGTGCATGTATATGTCTATGGAGGTGAGTGTGTGTGTGTGTGTGTGTGTGTGTGTGTGCATGTGCACGCGCGTGTAGACACTCATGCACCCGCGTCCATGAGTGTATGCCTGCACATATGTGTGTCCTATGGAAATGTCTATTTTTATAAATTGCTATTATACAAGAGCAAAAGCAATTTTAAAAAAATCATTCACAGACCCTTCGAATCAGAGGTCGTACCCCCCCTTTGAGGGAAGTTGAGGTTCAGCTTTTGTCTCAACCTGTTGTGTCCCTGCAAAGCTGGCTGCCTGATGTAACTGCTCTCATTTCATTTTGTTTTGATCCCTCTGAGACCCTCAAAGGATCATAGAAAGGTTCATTATCATTCGGCAATTAGCTTGTCTGCTGCTTTCCTCTCCTCCCAACCAAAACGCAAGGTCACTCTGCCCTGTGAAAGTCGTTTTCTGCCGACATCTTACACATTAATTTGTTGGCATTAAAATCTAGAAGCAGGGAAGAGCAAAATGTCAAAAGTTCCAGCAGCAGATGTTGTTCAGGGGACAGTAGGGAAAGCTGGTGAACGAAGCCTCCAAGGCAAGGTCCTTCTTTGATGCAAAAGAGCACTTCTTCAAGTTTTATGTCTGAAAAACAACAAAAAGGAAGAACTGAAAAGCATCGGCTTCTGAAAGACAACTCAGTGGAAATTAATCCTCCTAAGAGGCCAAGTTCACCTTGTCTCTCTGTTCTCAAACATTCTTGCAAGAATGGTGCCTGCCTCCTCAGTTCGTTTTTTAGGATTCTCTCCTGCTAGTCATCAGCCTGCCTTACAGGATCTGTAGTCTATTCAAACAGGCTTGTGTACGAGACTCATTTTCCACATTTGACATTTTTCTTAGACTTGAAGCAGGGTGTCTGTGGACCTGTGGTCAGGGCCACAAAGATCTGTTTTCAGAAGTGTTTGCTATTTTGAACTATTATCATTATTTTATGTATTTCCTTATGGGTATAAGTGTCTTCCCTACATGTTACATATGTGGACCACATACAGGCCTGGTATGATGCATGTGATGTCAAAAGAAGGTACCAGATTTCCAAGAACTGCAGTCACAGATGGTTTTGATTCACCTTGTAGGTGCTGGGAACTGAACATGACTGAACATGGATTTAGTTAAGTAACCAATGCTCCTAACTCTTGAATCATCTCTCCAGAGCCTTTCTGAATTTTCAAAAAAGATTTAGTAGGTGGGGGGGAGGTGCCTGCCACAACATGTTTGTGGAGGTCCCAGGACAACTTCTGGGGAGCCGTCTGTTCTCCCCCTCCGGCTGTTTTGGAGACAGGATCATCTGGCTGCATGCTGGTCAGTGAGCTTCCGGGCAGATGTCCATCTCCCCAACAGAGGGCTGGAAGTCCAGGCATCACCACTCTTTTCTGGCTTTTTGAATGGATTCTGAGGATTGAACTCACATCCTGAGGCATGCGCAATGAGGACCTTTACCCTCTGAGCCATTCTGTAGCTCCTCTCCTGTTTGGTTTTTATTTCTTGTTGTTGTTGTTGTTTGGAGAAGTCTCGCTGTGTAACCTCAGACTCACTGTAATCTCCTGCCTGAGCCACCCAACTGCTGCAATTGGTAACAAGTTTGATTTTGAACCTATGATTTGTCCACCCACAGGATGTGGATCATAAAAGAGAGAGTCTCAGAGCTTCACTTCCCATAATCCTGTTTCCTGTTTCCTCCCCACTTCCTGAGATGGGACTCTAGTTCCTCCTTCACCTCCTGCCACCAGTAGTTGCAGCTCAGGCTAGCAAGAGATAAAGTCAGACACCTGCACAAGGCAACTCAGGATGTGGCAGATGGAGGCTGTCCTGCCCTGGGCTCTCAGGGTCACTGCATCATCACCTCTTATTTTCCCAACTATAGGAGGCACCCTGGAGCGAAATCTACATGGCTCACCAAGTGCTGTGGCCTGGAAAAGTGGGCTTCTCTGAAGACATTCATTCCCTTGCACTGGTTGTGGTCCCATATGTTCAGCTTACACTAGACCCCAGGATTTTGTAGAGTTATGGTTTTGAATGTTTGTGTCCCTCTAAAATTTTCATGTTGAAATCTAATCTATAGTGTGATAGCATTAAGAAAGAGACTTTGGGAGGTGACTAAGTCATAAAGGAATTACCCTTGACAATGATATTAGTGCTGATACAAAGGGTACATAAAGGCGCTTTCTCCCTCTTCTCCCATAGGAGGACATTGGAAAGATGTGGACAACAGTCTTTACCAGGTACCAAGTTTACTCTACCTTGACCTTAACTCTCCTGAGCACTGAGCAGTGATGTCTGCCATCATAAATGACTCCATCTAAGATCTTTCAGTAGCCTAAAGAAAAATAGAGCCCACCCAGCTCAACTCTGCTAACAACTGAGCCAAGAAGCCTTCCAAACAATAGAGTGGGCTGAAGGAAAGCTCAGAGGAGAGACTGACAGGGTGATCAGGCCCTCCTGCCTCTGGTAATGGCCATTACCTGCCCATTGACACTTGGCAACAGGGATCCTGCACTGGATGATTATACTGAACACAGACTGTTAGACTAGAAGGTATGCTTCAAAGGGAAAGAAGAAAGAATTCTCAACTCAGTTTTCCTGTGTGAACGTAATGGGAAAGCAGGAAGTCGGAGACACACAGCTAGGTTTGGGGGAGAGATAGGCAGTAGATGGAGCTTCCTCAGGCAAGTGTTTACGGGTTTAATGATCACAGGGCCTTCAGCTAAGAGAAGCTGTACAAGCTGGACTTTGGTCCAGTTTCCTGGGGAGGAGCCAGTGTTGGAAGGAAGGAGTCATTCACTCCAACATTCTTTCCTCTTCTATATTCTGATTCCAGTGCCTACAAGTTCTCACTGAGACTCATCTGTTTAGGGGTGTGATGGCCTGTCACTACCTACTGGTCTTGAATTCCAGTTCCTAAGTTCCCCTCATATTCCTTTGGCATCCAGGAATTCATTCAGAAATTCTTGCCGCAAAGCCTTCAGGTTCTATGATTTTGTGTAGTGATTCTCTGGAGATGAAGCCTTACCCTTCTCCTCTTATGGGATGCAGAAGCAGGGCAGCTTCTAGAGACCTCTGCAGAGACAGCATTTGCTAAACATTGCCCAGACTTTTGCTACTGATGATGCTCAGCCCTGAGGATTACCCTGTCTCAACAGCAGATTTGGGGCTATGCCAAATATTCATGACTATCTTACCCTATGACATATACCTTTCCTAATGGCCTAGTTATTTGTGTTGTTGACCTGATACACTTGGGAAAAGTAAAGAACCTCAACTAAAGAATTGCCTCTGTCATATTGGCCTGTGAGAATGTCTGTGGGGCATTTTCTTGATTGATAATTTCTCAGGAAGGCCCAGTCCACTGTGGGCGGTGTCAATCCTGAATAGGGGGCTTCAGCCATATAGGTGATTGTGAACCTGGAACCTTACCAGTAAGCTGCATTTTTACATGTAGTCTGCTTCAGTTCCTGCCTCCAGGTTCCTGCTTCAGGCCTTGCCTTGACTTCCCTCATGAGCTTAGAAATATGAGGCAAATCAACCCTTTCCTCTTCTACACTGCTTTTGGTCGTGGTGTTTATTACAGCAATAGAAAATAAGAACTAGAATAGCAGCCCTACCCTCCTTTGTCACTCACAATGAGAGGGTTTTAGTCATGTTAATACTGTGGAAAGTTAATAACTACATTTTTATTTTGTTTTTATTTTTGGCATCAAGGATAATGTGATTCAAACTACAAGAAACTGAGGCCCCAGGGAGACTCGGAGACATACAGAGAATGTTAAGTAGCTTTAAATGAGTAAAAGTCTTTGGGCACTCCCAAAATTACCACTGAGGGCATTGACAAGTGAACGAGGAACAGCACTGATGTCCTCGTTGTGCCCCAGAGAACGGAGGAAGTGCTGAACAGCCACAGTGGGCAGTTTTCTGTTGGGCATGAAAGAGAATTAGTTGTCCCTAGCAACCAGGTCTCCGTGCTAGATCACTTTGTAAAGTGTCTTGGGCCTAGAGAGATGGTTCAATGGTTTAGAAGCTATTGCTCAAGCATAAAGCTCGAAGTTCAAATTTCCAGAACTCATGTGAAAAAGACTGATACAGCCCTACCTGCCTGTGATCCTCATGCTCCACAGTCAGTGGGGAGGCAGAGACAGGAGAGGCCCTGGAAGCTTCTGGCATATGCCGCAGTGAGCAACAAAGAGACAAGCAAGGCTGAAGGCCAGGACTGACCCCTGGGGCTGTCCTCTGACCACCCATACAAATGTCACGACAGTCACCCACATACAGGTCACACAGGCCCACATAGCCACTCAAAGTAGATAAAGAAAAATGTTAATTTAAAAGTTTCTTATTGTGTGCTTTTGTCATAGGCTATCATTAAATTTTTAAAACATGTATCAGACTTTATAGGCATGTGACTCACAGGCACATTAAAGGGACAAAATATGATACCCAAGTTTCATTTTCCACATTAATCCAAATTTCCCAAAAGCATGCTTGTCTTAACGGAGTCAGATTTGGCAAATTCAACCTTTTGCTAAAGGTGCATTTAGTGTTTATTAAAGGGACAGGGACATCTGTGTGAGTCACATGACCAACTCACTTCAGCTAGAATTGTATAAGCTTCTGTTTATCTTTAGTTTTATCAAACCCTCAGCAGTTTAGTGAGGAATCATCTCAGTGTGCAGCTCAGGTATTGTCTGTCTCTTAGATCAAGTCCGCACAGGGCTGCTCATACCTGAACAAAACTCATTTCCACAGCATTACCCTGTGTTATACGACAGTAAAATCAGGCAGTGGGTGATGGGAGAGATCACGCATTCTCTCTAGCGATGTACAGTCTGCAAGGGGAAGCAGGAACATGTACACACATCTTTAATCCTAATAAAAGTTCCAGAACTGGGCCTGGTGAGGTCGTGCAGGTGGTAAAGCTTTCCATGTACGAGTCTAACTACCTGACTTCAATCCCTGGAATCCGTGTACATGCTAAGAGAATCAACTCCACACCATTGTCCTCGAATATCTACATACATGCTATGACATCTCACACACAGTAACATTTTTTAATAAAATATATAGTCTTAGAGCTGAGGTTTTGGAAGACACAAGGGGACCGGAGGAGGTTGGCTCTGGAAATGAGATGACACTGAATTCACCACTCACCAGTGAATAATTCCTTAGAATTATACTTTGTTCTTATTAAGAGGTATTTGGTTTCTAAACTAGGTCGCTGGTTCTTCAGAACACAAGTGTGTAAAAAAAGAAGAAACTGGAAAACTATTTAATTCCTAAATTTGCACATTGATTGTATTTAGTCTCTCTTCTGGGAATATGAGGCAAAAGTAATAAAGCTTTCTTCCCTCTGGTAAAATAAAAACCGGATTGGTAACTTGGTTTCTTGTTTTCTTTGGAGGATGAGACACAGGCAGAAATCCAGTACCAATGCCAAGAACACAGAGGGGAGAGGAGACTGTAAGTAAGCCTACGGGGCAAACTCCTAGCTTCCCCTCAGACTTGGCATTTCCTCTAGATCTTCCCCAAACTGTGAAGACTGCACACAGAAAGAACCAGCTCTCAGAAGTCACACATCTGACTGAGAACAAAGCTAAACATAATATCCGTAATACCATTTGTATATAAGTTTGCAAACTTTAACGGCTTAAATAACTTCCTGTTTACTATGTTGCTAGCACTCAGTAATCGATTTTGGGTTATATATTATTTCCTACAAAATTCCTTTTGACCAGGGGGAGGGTGCTTTCCCTATAGCTAAGGTGTTCCTAGAAAGAAAAAACCAGAAGAGGTGCTTAAACAAGCTTCTAGGGGTAGTTCCTGAGAAAGAATTCAGTAAAGTACAGTCTGTTTGTACATTTTGATGATATCATCAGCCATGAATAATCTACTGACTCTCCCACAAGGATCGCAAAGGTCAGAGTTTATTTTTTCTGAAGTCTGATTTCCTATTTTAGAGACATATTTACTGGTCAAATAAATAAATAGAAATAACTTGCCATGATCACACAGTGAAAGTCAAACTTGCCTCCTGTGTTAGGGAGAAAGCTCAGTGCAAGTATAAAGACCTGAGTTCAAATCCCCCATCCCCCATGTAAAAAAGTTGGACATAGTCACACATCCCTATGACCTCATCTCAAGGTGTGAGTCTAGGGTGTGTAGGAGTGAGAGTGTGGGACACAAGCAACCCTAGGGCTTACTCCTCACAGCTAGCTCCAAGTTCATGTTCAATGAAAGACTTTGTCTAAGGGACTAGGTAGTGAATGGTAAAGCAGGATACACATACCCAGTGAAGACAGAAAGGTTAAATAGCTATAAACTTAATTCTCCAACAGCTTCAACCACACTATATAATTACACCATTACACTCCATAGAATTCAATTTCACAACACCAAAAACAATGATAAAAGCCATTGTGATGAGAGAGAGAGAGAGGTTTCCTGAATACGGAACAAACTGAAGCGGTGCACTCTGTCTTTGTTTTAGTAGAAATGAAGTTCTCTCTGATAACCTGCTGAATGAAGTCAATGAAGCACCAGGGGCTGTGTTTGCTCTGCAGCTGGAGACAAAAGGCCTGGAGGAACACAGAACCCCACGGTGGGCCAAGCTTCTTACCACCCCACCAACTCACTTCAAAGCCTGTGGATGGGACTGTAAGCCTTTGAAGCCTTTTAGTCCCCAACTGAAGCATCTCCCAGCAAGTCTCTGATTCTTTTGCACAGTGCATTTGTGCTGATGAGTAGATAGCACTCTACTCTGGAGACTTTCATGGCTGAGGACAGCCTGATTTGTTCGCGCAGTGATGATAGTGATGGCTACCGAATCTGTATTTGGGGAAACCATAAGGTACCAGGTACAATCACATTTGTTTTCCACTCTTTAATATGTGCAGGGAATGAGAATCTAATAACAAGTAAATAAATAAATAGAGTTTGCACACGGAAGATAAAACTGCAAAAGATAAGCTGACTGTATTCTTGCCTTTGTTTCCTTCTGGAATAATAACCATGACTTTTAGACAATTGAGTTATATATTAGAAAATACTGAGGGGAAAAATACATAGATAGGACAGACTCAGCAGTAACATGGGTACAGCAGAAGTAGAAGAATCCGTATATAAAGAACCACTGAAACCTGGGGTTTAGCTGGGCTGATAGATGAACAGCGAGAGAGAATGAAAAAAAAAGGGATGGAGGGTGGAGAAAAAGAGACAGAAAACAGAAGAGAATGAAAATGTCGAGAAAGAATGTGAGTTTAGACCTTAGTTTGGCAAGGAGATAAAATAATGAATCCAGGTATTTTGGCCTTTGGAGTGTTGTATTGGGTTTCTAGTCCAGACTTTCAGGCCTAGCCCTGAGGATCTGACCCACAGACCCACGGACCCACAGACCAGCAGTCCCACAGAGACATACATACACTTATATTAATTTTATGCTTATTGGCCTATAGACCAGGCATATAGCTTGCTAACTCCTTACTCTAAACTAATTCATGATTCTTATCATATTCAGCCATGTGTCTCAGTGCCTTTTCTTAGAGCAGCATTTCAGCTTCTTTCCTCTGCTTCTGCTGGTGACTCATCCAGCTCTATCTAGCATCTCTGCTCTGTTCTTCCTGTTCCCTGAGTTTTCTTAGTCTGGCAGCCCTGCCCATATTTCCTGTCTGCCTTCGGCCAATCAGCATTTTTATTAAACCAGTAGGTGGGACAATATTTATAATGGAACAGAACACAATCCCACTACATTGGAGATTAAGCTTGAAAATTGTAAAATGATAATGTGGTCTTACCCTTCTGAAGCTTTCTGTCCAGCCTAAGTGACATGGCCTCCACACAAGAGGACATGAAATACTCTGAGCAGAGAGCTTCACCCTGAGGGCAGTTTAAGTGCAGAAAAGAGATGACCATGTTTCAGTACCACAACACTATCCAGGCTGGCTCATCACAATAAAAAAAAATAAGAAAAACAATGAGGTTCTGCTTAAATATCCTTTTATCTCAAATGTAAATGTGAGATTATAATTAATATTTAATTATTACCATGCACAAATACTGGTATGCCTACAGGTGACTTTCTGCAAAGGTCCCTGAGGTTTTGTTAGACTTCGTAACATGAGTATAGTAGTCACCCATGGGCCAAAATGACTTCAGAGACAAACTGTGGGAATTAATAAACTTGTGTGTACAAATTTAACTGAGATTATAAGATCACAAGCTTCATCTTGCTACATCAGTCTGTCTTGCCAGGAATGTGATATTCTCTTCAGGTTTTGTTTTGTTTTGTTTTTCTTTTTTTTTTTTTTTTTTTTTTTTTTTTTTTTAATCAGTAACAATAACTTTATTTCCTAACAGGTAATGTTTCTAAGGCTTCAGAATCTCCATCAGAAAACAAGCTTTAGAACTGGATCAACTGGCCCTTGCTCTTCTTGTCTCCTCCCAGTTCAAAATGCTTGCATCTCTTAATGGCCAGCATCCTCTTGGATCTGCAGTTGGGCTCCACACACTCCAGCCTCAGCACAATCTTCTTTGTGGTTTTGGCCTTCTTCCGGAAAATCTGCTTTGTCTGCCCGCCATAACCACTCTGCTTCCGATCATAGCGCCGCTTTCCTTGGGCATATTGGGAATTCTTGCCCTTCTTATACTGGGTCACCTGGTGAGGCTGATGCTTGCCACATTTCTTGCAGAAAGTCCTTCGGGTTTTCGGGACGTTGACCATCTTTGCAGTAGAGGTCTCGAGAGACTGAGGGTCCGAGTCCGCCGCCTCAACCGCACGAGCCGAACAGGAAAGGGTTGTTTTGTTTTTCTAAACAGCACTAGTTACTGTAAAAATATGGTGGTGGGTGGAAATATCACAAACAATGTGAGAGAAATGGAGATCCTCTATGTCTTCTCTGTGATTATCTGCCAATCACATCACTTCCTATGCCTCAGTCTCTCCATTGGAAAAATGGAAAATTTTACAGTCCAGCAGATCATTGTTTTCAACAACACCAAACACAATGAGGGAGGTGTTTGGCACACAGCAGATACTCAATGTCAGGCTTCCATGAGCTATGAAATTCCTCTCTGAGTAGTTGTACTGATGACATTCTACCTCCATCAGTCCCCAGTAATGATAATGCCCCCTTGTGAAGTTATTGGCTATGCTAATAATTCCCAAGATTGCAACTAAACTTACCAACAAAGACTAAAATAGGTTTATACAGGGGTCTCACTAGCACCATTCTCTTTTAATAAAGTATTTTTGTTAATGATTGTATTAATTCTTTGAATATTTCATACATGTACACAATACATTTCATTGTATTTACCCCCAATTCCTCTTAGATCCACTCACTACCATCTCTCAACACCATGTTCTCTTTTTTACTTCTTTTTATAAGCTGTTGAATCCAATTAGTGCTAGCCATATACTCAAGGGTGTGGGGCCATTGGCTGGCATATGACTGACCTACAAAGGGCCTCACCCTTAAAGAGAACTAACTCGCTCATAGGCTTCATTTTCACAATGGAAATGGTGATTAGATCAATCTTGTCCCAATCTTGTGCCAATAACCACAGTGGCCATGAGTCAGTTCAGGGGTCCATGGTCCTGTCATATCAGAAGATACTGTTTCCTTCTATTCCTGCCCAACCTCTGGATCTCACATTTCATATATCCCTCATCTCCCATGGTTTCTTCTATGGAGAGAAGGGGTTGTTAGTACCATTCTTTAAGCCAAGGCTCAGGGAACAGTATTCTGGCCAAACTGGTTTCTGTAAACTTAAGTTTCTCATTATTCCAAAATGAGAAATTTAAAGAAAACATAAAAACATACTTCTGTCATACTGTTCTGAAAATTATACTGACACCCTATAGGTTGGTGCAAGCATCTGGTTTCTTCGTTACATACTTCTGTATGCTTACTTACTGAATATATGCAATTTTATTATAAATCACTTTTTGTTGCACAAATCCTAATTGATCTCATAATAAAAACCTGAGCCAGATATTGAGGCAAATGCTAAAAGATCAGAAAGACAGAGGAACAAGCCACAATCACTTCCCACCTTGCCAAGTCCTCAGCCAAAAGGAGAAGATCCTGTCTCCATGACTCCTCAGACTGAATGGGGAAACGAAGACAACCACAAGGCTAAAATGGAAAGGACTGAGCTCCTGCCTCCTCTCCTCTTATATTTCTATCTCTACCCACCCATATCACTTTCTTCCTCAAACTTCCTAGTGCTGGGATTAAAGGTGTGTGCTTCCCAAGTACTGGGAGCAGAGGATGGGATCCCAAGTGCTGGGATTAAAGGTATGTGCCACCACTGCCTGGCTATTTGTCTTTTGGGCTGAATTATTCTCATGTAGTCCAGACTGGCCTCTGCCTCCTAAATTCTAAGATTAAAGGTATGTGTTACCACTACCTGACCTCTATTGCTAACTCTGTGGCTAGCTCTGTTCTCTGATCTTCAGGAAATCTTTATCTATATACAATATATTACCAAAACTTTTCATCCTTTTTTGTTTTTCCTATTATAGAGTTGCATTTGTTTGAAGCTTTGTGTGTGTTTTCTTACAAATTATCTTTGAACATTATTTCATATAAAAACCCGAGGCCACAGGAAGGATGGGCTAACTTACCCAAATGGGCTAGTCATTCAGTGGCCAAATCAACATACAGAACTTTGTGAAGAAGTTCTTCCCACAAACCAGTTTCTATACCATAGTGTCTGGTCCCTTTCTATAGTGTCTGGTCACCTTCCATAGTGTCTGGTCAACTTTCCATAGTGTCTGGTCCCTTTCCATAGTGTCTGACCATTTTCCATAGTGTTCGGTCTCTTTCCATAGTGTCTGGTCACTTTCATAGTGTCTGGTCACCTTCCATAGTGTCTGGTTCCTTTCCATAGTGTCTGGTACCTTTCCATAGTGTCTCGTCATTTTCCATATTGTCTGGCCATTCATTCCATAAAGACACCCTAGATGTCCATCTAGTTCATCTCTGCTTGCCATTGTACTAAAACATCTGATGTAACCAAGCTGGTCAAAGCCATCCCTAACCTCAAAGGCACACAGACCAGAAGACAACAAAAGGCCACAAGTACTTAAGCCTAAGAAATGGTAATCCAGAAAGGATGCTTCTAAGTCAGATGGAAGGGTTCAGAAAGCTCTTCCATGAAGCAGATTCCTGTGTTGTATTGAGTTTCTGGCCTGGACTTTTGGGCCCAGCCTCAAGGTTCTAACCCACAGTCCCACAGAAACACACAGATACTTAGATGAATTTTATGCTAATTGACCTAGGGCCCAGGCATATTGCTAGCTAGCTCTTGCTCTTAACTCAACCCATGATTCTTATGTTTAGCCATGTGGCTCATTGCCTTTTCTCAGAGTATTTCAACTTCTTTTCTCTGCATCTCCTGGCATCTCTGCAGCATCTCTCTGGCATCTCTGCTCTGCTATTCCTATTCACAGAGTTTTCTTATCTGGTAGCCCCACCCATACTTCCTGTCTGCCTTCAGCCAATCAGCATTTTTGTTAAACCAGTAGGTAGGACAGTTATTTACAATGTACCAACATAATCCCACTACACCCCTGAGTGGTTGCTAAGAGCACGTGGTGGGTGAGGAAGTATTTCAAGCAGAGAAAAAAATACTTCTAGACAGATATCAGAGCTAGACTCTCTGGTACAACATAAAAAGTTTGCTTTGAGGGCTAGCTGAAGACAAAAACAAAAAAAAAATGAGGAAACTCCCTATGGGGATCCAATTTTTACAGATCAAAGAAAGTGAACTTCTCATGGAAATTTATAAAGGAATGCTGAGTATTTTCAATAGCTTTCCAGCACAAGGTGATTTTCTCAGGTGCTAGTGTAAAATTTAAAATGGTACGTAGCTCTGTAACCTGGATAAGAAATGAAAAACTGGAGTGAGGAGGTGGCCATAGATGGAATGAATGAAATAGAGATTGATACCATCTGGGAAAGCAGGATTCAAAAGATTAGGCAACATGTAGGATGTTCCAGGTTGAAAGAAGGAGAGACAGACGTGCGAGAATGACAGCAGGCATCTGGTCTGGACAAAGGAGAATGACGAAACCCTTCCCTAAAGAAAGCATGTAGGAGGAGGGGGAGTACTCAGGAGTGACTGGTGGAAAGAAAAGATAACCGCAGTGTGTGTGAATCAAGGTGGGCAGCAAGGACACTCAGCCATCTGGTGCAAACTGAAATTCAGGGGATAGGCTGGGACTTGGGATACAGGATGCCAACCTAGAAAGCTTCAAGCATCTCTATGGCCCTGTTTAACCTCTACAGTCTGCAGGGCAGCGGATAGGCTCATTTCAAAGCCAAGAGAACCAAAGCTGGTCCAGTCATGTGGCTACTGAACAAAGATTTGTTTCTGAGTATCTGAGTCTGAAGCCCACACTCTTACAACCATACTGACTTTCAAATCCAGAGTCTTGTGCCTCCCAACTAGGCATTTTTCCATCAGTCCAATCTGTTCCTCACCAGACGCGAAATGCTCAGGAATATCTATCAGAATGGTTACATGGAGAAGCATATCTACTCAGAAATCATTATAAGTCCCTTCTAGACTATCTCAGAAACTTCTTTCAAAATTAAGGCTATACTTTATGTAATAAGAAAAACAACAAGTAGCCTTTCCAAAACTATACCGAAGCCCTCATGGAAGACTTTGAGTTTGCTTTACAAATCAAAGTTCCAGACAGAGGCTGGATAAAGATGAGCCCCACAGGCTCTCATACAGTCCCCAAGATTCAGGAGAAACAACCAACCCCTGTTGTACAGAAGTGCCCATCACTGTGTGATAACAGGTAAGATCCACTCCACACAAAAGAACACTCCATTTATTAATGACTAAATCTAGCCACCAAGGTCTGTTCTCTTATTTGGCCACTTCCTCCTCCTGAGACTGACGACCAAAGTCCAGCAATCAGAAGCCCCCTCTGGCTCACCTAATTAACAAGCTCAATTAAAATTAAACACCTCATCCTAATACAGAGTTTTCCCCTTTACCTTTATAAACCGCCATTTGTCTGTGGGCCGCATCTGTCTCCTCTCGATCCAGAGGTGATCTTTTGTCCCTCTGGGACAAATGTCTCTGCCCCTCTCCTTTGTCCCCCTCCCCTCCTTCCTCCTCTATCTCCTTTACCACCGCACCCTAGCCCATTCTAACACAGACCTTCCCTTTTCCTCTTCTTAAGAATGACACCTGCAAGGTCGTTTGCTGCTATTTTTCTGCCTGAGTCAGAAAGCAGTCCCTTTAGCTTTTCTTCTGGCTTAATAAAGAATCTCTGTGAAAACAGGTGCTTGGGTGTGGTTTGTGCCTAATCCGGGGTCTGGAAGGAAGACCCCACTATGTGGGAGTCCCCTTCAATGATGACATGGAACTAGCCCATGATCTCCTGGTGTGCACATACAACTATGCTCAGGCACTGAGCAGAGCACCAGGAACCCTATACAGGTGCAAGACTGATGCTACCATAAGCTCTGCCTGTGCATCACATGCCCAAGTAAAGGAGGTGCATGCGGTTAAAAACATTGTTAAGTTCCATTGACAAAGCAATCCGAACTGTGGATCGAAATCCTAGCCTGCCACAGCCCCATGTTTTCAAAGAGCACCGACAAGAATTCTCTACTGGGCTCCACATATACCAGAGTTAAACAGTCTACAAGCATCCTGGAAACACCAAGACCTGAAATGTAGATTTGACCCTTAGCAGACTTTTGGAACTAGGCAGAAGCTGTGGGCTGACTTTCAGATATCAACTTCCCAACACTAAGCAAATGACCTCACCGAAAGACATGCTAGCTAGGTCTGGACATGTAATTCAACAAATGAGATGGTTCTAGCTGTCACTGGGGACATTTTCCATCACCACCATGTTACCAGAATTTTTTAGTCATGCTGCATAAGCTTATTGGACAAGTCATGGCTGCTATGTGTGCTTCTCACAGACACCATTCTGAAGCCTTGTCATACTCCAAGTTCTTCTGAAAGTTGAAATCACTGGTCAAGGAAAAAGCAGATAAAAGTTTTCCCTTGCCCCTGGCATTACTATAGCCCTGCCTGGGTCCCTATCAAGGGTCACCACTCCAGCTAGGCCACTCTCTAAGGCGAAAAGATGGAGCTTTGGCCAGTGAAATAGCCAAAGGTATGAAGTTTTCTATGAAAACAGCTGGCCTAGCCTGATGAACAGCAATAGGTTCCAGTAAGAGAGCCTGTCTCAGAAAAAAAGAAGGTGGATGTTTCCTGAGGATGGCAACCAAAGTTGACATCTGGCTTTCACATACATGCACAAACACACACATAGACACACAGAGAGACACACGTCTGCCTGCGCACACACTCACACATAAACACACACAACCGGGTGTCTCATAAACTATTTAGAACCCAAAAGAATAAAGCTGATAAGCATGACAGTATCATCCAATTTAAAAAACAAAACAAAAAAGAAAAAAAAACAAAAAACAAAACAAAAAACCACATTTATTTCATGCATATGTCACCTGCCTTATCCTCAAGCACACATATTACAGATGGTTGTGAGCCACCATGTGGTTGCTGGGAATTGAACTCAGGACCTTTGGAAGAACAATCAGTGTTCTTAGCTACTGAGCCATCTCTTCAGCCCATCGTCCATTCTTAAATGTCCAAAATGTTTCTTCATTTGAGAGCTCTAAATTCTACAGACACTGCTGCTTCACCCCAGGAGACAGACTCCAAACATCACTTAGAGTCAAAGAGACCATACTATAGACTAGGAAAGGAAGAACGGAGCCAACTCAATCCTCTCTGTGTTCCCCAGCCCACAGAAAAGCCAGCTGCGGCTGCAGCCCCTCTTGGGATAAGTCTGTTTGTCTGAATTAAAGACCACCCCTGAAGATAATATCTTCTTAGCTCTCTAGAGGACTACCTCCTTGGAGCAGGCTCTCTGAATTTTTGCTTTTTACAACCAAAGCTTGGGGGAACAAAAGTCAAATTCCTTCAATGGTAAGGAAGAAATTGGAGAGGAGAAAGCAAGCCTCCTTGTAAAAGGCTTATTTCCAAAGGCATGCACAGATGAATCTGAATCTGGGACTGTATCCAGGTGGAAATCTTGCCTGGAATTTCTAATGCATTCTTTCTGTTATTAAAATGATATAGGGAGCCAGTGGCCCCTTGCCTCCCTCCATGTTGTTAATTTGTCTTCTGCTGTGGGACCATCTACACTCTGACCTCAAGTAGAGGCTGCTTCCATTGCTTAACAAACCTATGGCTGTGGCTTAAACTATTTCTTCAAGCAAAGCGTAGAACAAGTCCTTTGCCAAAAGTGACACAACCAGAGCCAGCACCCCATGTCTTGTTCCCCAGCTCCACCCTACTGCCCCGCCCACGGCCAGTTGACTGATCCATTTTTCGCCTTCTTATTCTTGCACAGATCTCCCTTTGTCATTCAGGAAAGGTATTTCCAGGTAGCTAGACACATGAAGCATTTTCTTATCCCAAATTACCGGGCCCCCCAAAATAATAGCAAGGAGTCTGAATCTGTATGTAAAAGCAAAGAGCCTTTATTCAAGCTTAAACAGTTAGAACAGAGAATGCCCAGCCCAGGCAAGGGGAAGTTTACCATAGTAGAGGTTGGGGTTGGAGGGAGTTTTCAGTATTTAGGACCCTGATTGGCTGGCATTTGTCTTAGGGTTGTCTTGGGTTAAAAAAAAAAAAAAAATAGGTGTGTGCTTGGCTAAAGGACACATGGTAATATCTATAATGGTTAGGTATTTTCTTCTAGAATGTTGATTGGCCTATTTCTGGGTGGTGCCAGTTCATGGCTTTGCCTAGGGACTGAGTGTGCCTGACAGTAAACTGAGGTTCAAATCTACCTTTTAATTGGTTCCTATCAAACCTGTCATGGCAACAGCATGGCCAAGATGTTTTGGGCCCCACATGTCATGGCAGCAGTATAGCCAAGCTGCCCTCGCACCCACACTAGGCTATGTCAAATTGATAGTTAAAATTAGCTATCAAAACCCACCACAAGACAACTGGCCTTCCAAGATGGTTGCCAACAAGATCAGTGACTCTAGTCTGCCCATCTGTGGTTTTAGAATAATTCAGATTGGGGCTTTAGGCATCGGTTGCAGTGAACATCACCCCTGGGAGTCCCAAGAGCCAAAGAGACAAGCTTATACAAGATGAAATCTGCTGATCTGATACCCTGCAGAGAAGCGCCCAAAATCAAAGAAGGAAGTGCCATCGATGGCCTGCTGTTACTGCCTCCAGCCACTTTACTGGGTCATACCTCTGTCTCACTGAGGACATCCTCTTTTATCTGAGGGCTCAGGGCAAATGAGAAAAAGCAATTGTGACATTTACATCATCTGCTCAGGAGCATCCGGTTGTCATGATATCTGAGAAGGAAAGACAATGGTACTTCATTTTCAAGTAGCCCCAGAGATTTCAATGATTGCATTAAAATTTTAATCACAAACTCCTTAAGTTAGAAAGAGAGAAAAAGAGAAAGAGAGAGAAAATCCCACAAAGGACTCACTGTATAAAAGAGTTTCACCATTTGGAATTCTTTTATAAATTTGTGTCAGATCGCAATTTGCTGTCTGGGAAATGTAAATTAGTTATTAATGAGCCAAAATCGTAACATCAAAGGCTGTGCACTCACATGCCAGAGAGAAACAAAGAACTCTCAGAGCCCAACCACTACCCCTTGCCGACCTGAATGCTGTATTCATTTTGACACACTCCACTAACTTATCAAGGAGATTGCTCCTCGCAGATGTGATGGCAAAGTCACCTGCATCATTACCGTCACCTCCACCTGAGCGTGACTAGCCTGCCAGAACCCTGGGCAGCAGGCAGCATGTGTGTGCCCAAGGGTGACTTTACAGAGAGCAGGGCTTGATGACTTTCTCTGTGTTCCGCTTCATAGGCTGACCATGTTCAAAGTGCATTTCCTGTTTGCCATGTAGCTGGCTCCGGATGACATGAGAGAAGCTGATCTGCTTTTTAAATATCCCTATGTCATTTCTCCATCTCCACAATCCTTTTCTTTTGATTGAGATCAAGAGCTTTGCTACTCTAGGCACAAAAACTAGCACCGAGGTTTTGACCTTGTGGAAGTGATAATTAATAGTCAGCTAACTGAATCCCTGAAGGCCTTTGGCCCGGCTCATTTATTTATCTTTCCAAAAGACACTGTTGTTCCCTTGGTGGGTGTCCACAGTGGAGGTGGAAGGTTCTAAACGGTCCAAGAGGATAGTAAGAAAGAGCCCTTGCTGTGGTTACTGTCTGGTCGAGGACAGGTGGGTAACAAGGGCTCATTTAATTTTTCAGTTGGCACCAAAGGCAGGAAGTAATACCCAAGGGCTTGAAAGCTGGGAGTACTTCCAAGAGGAGGTGACATGTGAGCAAAGAGCAAAATGAAGAACAGTTCTTTAGGCAGAGAAGTCCAAAGTGCAGATCAAGGCTATGGCTGTCCAGTACAGACATAACTGAAGATAGTTACTCTTTCCCTGACTAAGATTTTCCCTCTCCCCACAGGGAGGCTTTGACTTCTGTGTCCAGGTGAAACCTCGATTAGGCTGTCTTGCTGTCCTTAACTAGCAGAAGCTGGATACATCCTGGGCTCTGAAGTACGAGTGTGTTCTGACATCCGTGGATAGTTGTATAATGGGATTACGGAATGTTGTAAATATTTGTCCCTTCTACTGGTTTAATAAAAAGCTGATTGGCCAGAAGCAGACAGGAAGTGTGGGTGGAGCTACCAGACTAAGAAAACTCTGGGAACATCTCAGAGCAGAGCAGAAATGTCACAGAGATGCCAGGAGACGCAGAGAAAAGAAGTTAAAATGCTATTGAGAAAAGGTACAGAGCCACATGGCTGAACAAGATAAGAATCATGGGTTGCATTAAGATGAAGGAGTTAGCAATATGCCTGGGCCCTAGGTCAATCAGCATAAAATTAGCATAAGCCTTTGTGTGGTTACTTGGGCCTAAGCGGTAGTGGGGCTGTGAGTAGATCAGAACCTCAGGGCTAGACCAGAAAGGCTAGACTAGAAAGGTTGAGCCAGAAACAGAATACAATATAGTTGTATCTTCCTGATGTCTATACTCATGATCCCAGGTCTAGTTAAAAAAAAAAAAAAAAAAAAAAGTCTCCCTACACAAGACTGACCCTTCTGTCCTTTGCAAAGATGCTGTCTGTCTGGACTTCCATTATCTGTTGTAATTGTTCCTTTCATCAGGGCTTTGTGCATCCCCTGGATAACCTTTGTGGAATCTTCCTGAGGGGACCACTGGCCTCAGTGGGTGCTGGGAGTGGAACTTGGGTCCTCTGGGAAAGCAGCAGATATTCTTAATTACTGAGTCATCTCTCCAACCCAAGAAAGTTAAGTTCTTATCAGTCACATTTCTAGAAGAGATTTTTGGCAGTCCCCTGGAATGTTCTCGCACAGCGGAACTGAAACTGCTCCATTTCCAGAAGCACCTGTCCTTCCCCTAAACACTTGGCCACAAGATGCTCCTGAAGCAGCTGTTCCATCTCCCACTCAACCCAAATACCTTTTAGTTCTTCTAAATGGCCTTCCTACCACTTCCAGCCTCACTGGCAAGCTGCCCAAAGCGAGTTCCACAGATTCAGAGGCAGGGGCAGCATCAAGCTGAGTTCCCCAGCCTCCTAAAAGGGAATAGGGACATAGGCTGGTCCACTCTTGGTAGTGTCAGAAGATGGAGCTCCCTAACATCCTGCAATACAAGACTCAATCTAGGACACATGGTCCAAAGAGCTCATCTTGGGCATGCCTTTCTGTACCATATACATGCCCAGCAATGAGAGGTGAAATATATATCAAGAAAATCATAAAATCACCAAGGACAGTGGCAGACACTTATAAAGTCCCCATCACTGGGAAGGCTGAGGCAGAAGGATCAGGAGTTCACAGCAAGTTCTTGTCTCAAAACAACGAAAGATAAACCAGTCAGTGGTGGTGCACACTTCTAATCCTAGAGCTGGGGGGGAGGCAGGCAGGTCTGAGTTTGAGCCTGGTCTACAGAGCAAATTCCAGAACAGCTAGGGCTACACAGAGAAACCCTGTCTTAAAAGCTCCCCCACGCACACACACATATACACTCACACAAGATACAGTGCAATCCAAAAACAAAATACGCATCATAGTGAACCAGAAATGGAGTAGAAATACAAAGCCATATTCAGGGCTGGAAGCACAGAGCCTCTAGTATACTGTTTAAAAAGCAGAAAGTAGACATTGAGCATTCCTTTCCTGAAGAGCAGAGAGGATCAGCCTCATTATGTAAGAGAGCAGACAGCCTGTCTCCTGCTTGCTGAGCATCTGCTAACATCCTGAAGAAGTATTTATACAGAACACTCTTTGAGGCCTGTTGCCTTTTTTTCCTCAATGCTTGCCTCACATTGCTTAAGGCTCATAGGAGGTCCAGAGTTAGTAGTTGATTTTGACCATCAACTGGATTGGATTAAGATTCACCTACAGGATTAATGAAGCATATCTTTGATGGAGATGGGGAGGGGATGGTGTTCTCAGACACATTAAATCATGATGCCTCGGATCTAATGACTGGATTATTCCACTGACAAACTGGTAGGATGATGGATAGCATCACTGAGACATGTAGAAGGACATTTTCTTACTCTTGCCCCTTCCTCCAGTATGCTCCCCACTTCCTCTCCGCTCTGATGTGAGCCGCTCCCGCCATGGCAGACCAAATCCTTTGACATCATCACCTAAAACAAACCATTCTTCCTGTACATTGTTTATGTCATATAAAGGTGACAAATACACCATATAAAAAACCGATGTGCTCTGAGTCCAGGCAGCAGGACTGAGGTGTTACAAGGGAATGCCACACAGACACTCCTAAAGATGAACAGAAAGACTGAGCTGCCAGCCAGAAACCACACAGAGAATTTGCCCAAATGATACAGCCCCAAGCGTCACCATTCTTTGCCTTTTATGCACAAAACCCACATCCTGGTTGATACACTTCACTTAGCAAAAACAGTTACCAAGAAGCAAAACTACAAAAACCAAAGAGCAAGATCAGTACATTCAAGGGCTGTTCCAGACCCTGGAACTATGGACCAGGTCTTTCATAGATTAGGTCTTTGTTCCTGTTCGGGCCTGTGTTGGTGGCTGTACACTAGGTTCTAAGGTCAGAATGGTGCCTCCAGCATGGCATTAATTATGCTAAGATCCCAGGGCTTGTTAGAGAGTCATCACCACTGAAGGAGACATCTGTATTCACCACTGTAAAGTGGGAGGAGGGGCTGGAGAGATGGTCAGAGGTTATAAAGCACTGGCTGCTCTTCCAGAGGTCCTGAGTTCAATTCCTAGCAACCACATGGTGGCTCACAACCATCTATAATGACATCTGGTACCCTTTTCTGTATGCTGTATACATAATAAATAAAATAAAAAAATTAAAGAAAGAAAGAAAGAAAGAAAGAAAGAAAGAAAGAAAGAAAGAAAGAAAGAGGCAGTACGCTCATCTTAATATGGCTGGAGTGGCACCAAGGAGTAGAGCTATAGTTCACTGGAATGAAAGCAATTTAGATCAGATGAAATACTCTATAGAAAAACCAGTCTCTGTATAAAGCCTCTCTGAGCCCAAACTTTCTGTTAGGTTTCATGGTGAAAATCTTCCTGGAACCAAAAGACCTGGACTCATGCCTAGTTTCTAATATCCTCTATCCTTGCTACTGCTGATCCTTCTATTAATGATAATACTTGCCGCAGAAGCAGCTAAAGGGTGTTTTCCCATCTGTTCAGCACAGTCATCCCATCTGGAACATAAATAACATTCACTTCACAATGTTGTAAGGTACCAGGAGCCCATGTGTATAACTTCACAGCACAGAGCACAAACCAGTAGCTCAGGCTTATTACTCTCTAGTTCATACACTTAAATTAACTCAATGTTCTTATCCATGTTTAGCTGCTTCACTTGGTACCTTTAATCAGTCCAGCATTGTCATCTTGCTTTTTCTGCGTCTAGCTGGTGACTGTTTCTCTGCCTTTCTTCTTCCCAGAATTCTCCTAGTCTGGTCGTTCTGTTTCTAGTTCCTGCCTGACTTCTGGACAATCATTGTTTTATTAAACAAATACCAGTGTCTCCCCATCGGTTCCGGTTCTGCTTCTCGGACCAAGTGCTGTCTGTAGAGTCCCAGCGCACTCTGGAGCAGGGGCAGATAAACTCTGCCTGTCACCATACCCACAGCTCCTGCTGAGGGAATTTGCACGGCTACCCACCGCCACATCGAACTGAGCAAACAGACAACTACAGGGGTCCCTGAAGGGTAGATTCAGACCCTGCCCAGAGAGGTGGCAGGAGGCACACAAGCCCAAGTGCCACAACTGACCAGGAGCCATCCAATCGTGAACCACTGAAGCCATGGGCAAACGTCAGCGCAAAAAATTACATAATAATACAAAGAACAACATGGTAACTCCAAAAGAGAGTGGCGATCTTACAAATACAAGACCTGAACTGAGCAATGAGGAGGAAACAGAAGGAAGCAACACCAAAAATTCCTTTTTGATGATCATCGAAGCTCTCAAAGAAGATATGAAAAAAAGCCTTGCTTTTTACCCCCGACATCTTAGGAGGCTGCGGTGGTTGTCGCCACTCTCCCTGCTCCACCACGCCTCCCAAGGATGACAAGAAGAAGAAAGATGCCAGAAAGTCGGCCAAAAAAGACAAAGATCCAGTAAATAAGTCTGGTGGCAAGGCCAAAAAGAAGAAGTGGTCCAAGGGCAAAGTTCGAGACAAGCTCAACAATCTAGTCCTATTTGACAAAGCTATATATGACAAACTCTGTAAGGAAGTTCCCAACTGTAAGCTTATGACTCCAGCTGTGGTCTCTGAGAGACTGAAGATTCGAGGGTCTTTGGCTAGGGCAGCCCTTCAGGAGCTGCTTAGTAAAGGACTTATCAAGCTGGTTTCAAAACACAGATCCCAAGGAATTTACACCAGGAACACAAAGAGTGGAGATGCCCCAGCTGCTGAAGATGCATGAGTAGGTTCAATCAGCTGTACATTTGGAAAAATAAAACTTTTATTAAATCAAAAAAAAAGAAAGAAAAAAAGCCTTAAAGAAATAGAAGAAAATACAAACAAAAAATTGGAAGAGATGAACAAATCTATGAAAGAAACATGCCAGGAACTAAAAGCTGAAATAAAAGCTGAAATAGAAGCACAAAATAGAGGCACAAAATGAGGCAAAGATGAAAATAGAAAACCTGAAGAAAAAAGCTGGAACCACAGATACAAGCATAACAAACAGAGTTCAAGAGATGAAAGATAGAATCTCTGAAGTGGAAGACTCAGTAGCTCAAATAGATATATCAGTCAAAGAAAATAGTAAAACTAAAAAAGCCATATCTCAAAATGTTCAGGAAATCTGGGACACCATAAAAAGACCTAATTTGAGAATAATAGGAATAGAAGAAAGAGAAGAATACCAGCTCAAAGGCACAGATAATGTTTTCAATAAAATCATAGAAGAAAACTTCCCTAACCTGAAGAAGGAAATGCCTATAAAGATACAAGAAGCTTACAGAACACCAAATAGATATGATCCCAAAAAAAAGTCAGCGCGCCACATTATAAACAAGCCACAAAACATACAGAACAAAGAAAAAATTTTAAGAGCTGCAAAAGAAAAGGGCCAACTCACATATAAAGGCAGACCCATCAGAATAACGTCTGACTATTCAGTGGAAACGATGAAAGCTAGAAGGGCTTGGTCAGAAGTTATATAGACAGTAAAACAGCATGGCTGCCAAACTAGAATACTATAGCCTGCAAAATTATCAATTACCATAGATGGAGTAAACAAGGTATTTCAGGACAAAGTCAGACTGAAAGAATATCTATCTACCAATCCAGCACTACAGAGAGTATTAGAGGGAAAACTCCAACCTAAGGACCCCAGATACACCCACGAAATCACAAACAACCAATAAGTCCACAGAAGAATACTCTAGAGAAAGGAAATACTAACAAGTTGCCACCAAAAATGACAGGAAATATGAATCAATGGTCACTAATTTCCCTTAACATCAATGGTCTCAACTCTCCTATAAAACATCACACACTAACAAAATGGATACAACAACAGAAGCCATCCTTCTGTTGCCTACAAGAAACATACCTCAACCGCAAAGACAGACACAGGCTTAGAATAAAGGGTTGGGAAAAGATTTTAGAGCTTAAGAATCTAGAGCCCAAAACCTTGAATAACCCTATCAAAAAATGGGGTACAGATCTAAAAAGGGAATTCTCAGCAGAGGAACTACAAATGGCTGAAAGGCACCTGAAAAAGTGCTCTTCATCTTTAGCCATCAGAGAAATGCAAATCAAAACAACTTTGAGATACCACCTAACACCTGTTAGATTGGCTAAGATAAAAGGCACAGA
>PVIH01019003.1:0-36739 GCA_004025045.1 Sigmodon hispidus
GCAGTATCCCTCATTATCTACAAGTTAGGCATCAGTAGACAGCAAGCTGGTTTTCACAAAGGAGAGCTCAGATTAACCCCTTTCTTCTCAATTAGCTGGGAGGACTCCTGCTGGTTAAAGAAATGTGATTGCAAAGGAATGAACTCAATTTCCTTTTCATTACAAATGCACAAGGACATAAGATACAGCCAGATTGATACGTAGTAAAAAAAAAAAAAAATGTAATAAAAGTATACAAGACGCATAGAGAACACCTAACCTGATTTCTTTGATTTGAAACCTAGGGAAGGGGGTTGCTTAAGGACTCACCACAAGTTACCACAGTGGTTCCTTTTGTCCACTAGTAATAAAATAGCTGTGGGTGGAGGTGAAAGCAGATAAGGTGAGTGAGTGCAGAATTGAAAACAAGAAGTAAGTTTTATATTGCGGTGCAGATTGCCATTCCCTGGCCCCAGTTCATTACTACCTGTGGTTACCGGGCTCATGATTACAGTCCTCTGACTTTTAGTTTAACATCTCTAGTTCAACATTATAAGCAGTTGTCCTTAGTAAATAATTGTCCCCTCCATTTATCCACCTGGATGTCAACAAAACATTGTTAATAGTATTTACAAAATTTCTTCTCTGTGAGTTCTTTGAAAACAGGACATGCTGCATTTCTGTATTATACTTCTCTAGTCACCATTTCATGGTAGAGTGCTACTCTTGCTAACCTCTGAAGGACTAGACTCTTTATCAGGATTCAGCCATTGCATGGTGCTCACCTACACTGACTCTCAGCCCAGGTATCTGACTAGCTTTCAACAAATGGATATCATCATAAAGCAAAGGGTGATTCTGAATTGATTATTAAGCCTGATTAGTGATTGCAGATTTGAGTTTCATCTTCTTGGAGTACCAACTTCTCTTAGGCTTCTTTGGAATTGAGGTGGTTTTCAGGAAGAAGCTCAGAGTAGCTGTGTAGTGGTTATATGGAAAGAAATGAACACTCCCCCTAAGTACCTGGTAGATGGCTAATATCAACTCTCTGGATGCCTTGGAAACAATCCTCCAGTCCTTATCAATTTACTGCAGTTAATGTCACTTGGAGAAATGATCTTCTTCAACAAGTCCTGCCAGCATTGCAGAAAGGCTGTAAACATATTGCTATCATTTTGCCATTTAGAAACGAACAGATATACTATGCATCATTAGAGATGTAAAATATACTTCCTCTATAATTCTTATGCTTTATAATTCTTTACAGATATTAGGTTAGCTATAATATTTGTTGCCTAGTAAATGGCTTTAAATAAATAATTTGGTTTTCCTTTTCAAGTGTATATGTTTTGGGATGTGTATATGTGTGTATATTGGGGTGAGGGTCCATATGTACATGTGCACACATGCACATCAAGGCCTGAAGTCAATTTGGAATATTTTCCTTGATTTTTGTTTTACACTTTATTCATTGAGGCAGGGTTTCACTACTAAACCTAGAGCTCAGTGCTACTGCTAGTCTAGCTGGCCAGCTTGATCTGGATATTCATTTCCATTCTCTGGGCCCTAGAATTATGAGACAAGCCCCTTGCTAACAGAAGAAGTTCTGTCTCTGGAGTTATGGAATAAAGGATGTTGGTCACCACTCCCAGCTTTCCCTGTGCCTGGATTAAAGGTGTGTGTGACTGACTCAGCTGTTTATCCTTGTACTCAAGGATCAAGGATTTCCTGAGCTATCTGCCTAGGATTTGACTGGGTGGTCTCTCTGACATCCCAGGATTTATTAAATATTTAGCATATATCCACAGTCATGGTCAGAGAAAACCTCAAAGAAAAGGAAAAAAAGGAAATATAGGTCAAATAATTGATATCAGTCTTCTTTCCTGGTTTATCTGGTCCTTGTTTATCAGTTTCCTGGTTTAATTGTCAGTATTAGCTAGAACATTGATTCATATTCTAATCAGGCTAATGGTAGAACCCAGTATCCTCAACTGCATGACCAACTACATCAGACAGAGAATAAACTCAGTTAAAGCTTCTGGTCTTTAGGGCCATCTATACCCCTTACAACAGGATAATTTGACTCAAACTCCTAAAATCAGTGGCAAACATGACAAGGCAAGGTACTGCAGTCATTCCTCCATCTCGTACTTTAACTGAAGCCAATTTTGGTTTGACTAGAATTTGGTCTTCTTGTTGGAGAATCTCATGGAAAATTACCCAAGTCTCTTCTAGAAACCTAAGGTCATGATGCCCCAGTTAACTCACCTTGGCTTCTGTTAAACTGCTTCCTTGTGCAAAACTTCCCCTACAACTGCCCAGTGAGATACCAGGATGTGAGTTTGCCTTTAAGATCCCACTAGTAGAACATCCAGTGCTACACTTAGGTTTAAAATACCTGAGCGTAGCCTCAGTCAGCTGGAATAAAGATTTTCAATTGGCTATACATTACATTAAATCTGAATAATCTTCTCTGGTGAGCTTTCCATAACAAAGCTTCAGGAAACTCAAAAATGACTACAGAATTATAGAAGCAGAATTCTGTCAATTTTATTAAAGTAATAAAATCTCCAACTTGCCACAGTCTAAATGGGCTCATTTCTATGAAACTATAACAATATAATTTAGATGACAAGTCTGGAAATTGATGAGATAAATAAATAGCAAGTAACACAGACAGGAAGTGGTAGTATAGTAATTTATAATATACTATTTACTTATGTATTTGATAGTTTCTTGCTAAAAGACTACACAGCCAGCTTTCCATACAGCCATGTAAAGCAACTCCAGAAGGAAGGCACTGTAGGGGAAAACTAATATATTTATTGCAGTTATTTCTGCATCTTTTTCGCTAGGCACTTTCAACTATTCATGTGGGTGAGAATAAATGTGACCCCACCTATCTAAGGTCAGACCTCTCTTTCTGCCTTCTGTCTCTTTTAAGCCATGCCAGAAATCTTACATTATTATTATGCTATAGACACATTGTTTTTCTCTGCCTGTGTGTAATAATAATTTTCAGTAAGCTAGAATATTTTATAAAGAAGTACTTTTATAAAGAATATTTGTAACTGTTTAAGCTACAAAAAATTTTTGTAATCAAGGACACTATATAACTAGTAACAAGTTATTTTATTGTAATTTTTTTTTAATTTAAAAATCATACTTTATTTAATGCTGAGTTGACTGAGGTAACATCATCTTGTCCTGACTCCATCTTGTGTCTGCTTAAACACTTCTCAGACTCCACCTGACTCAACAGCCACATCTGGCTTAGCAGTACATTTGAGATTCTCCACAATCCTAAAAATGATCCAGGTGCAAGAGCTGATACAATTTTGTTTGTACAAATTAAGCATAAACTAAATTAACTGGTGTAAGTCAAAATTAATTGTCATGCTGTGTCTAAAATAACTGCAATGGTCTGCCAAAAAAAGATGTTGCAATGTCTCTTTGACTCTCCTACAGTTGATGTGATTGTGGTCAGTGTAATCTTTTGCCTTTAAAAACACTGTGTCCCTGAGATTCATCACCCAGAGTCTTTCTTAAGTGCTAGCATTCTGTTGCTTGCTAGACAAAAATAAAGGACTCTAATTTGGCTTTTTATGAGTAATGGTCTATAATTTTCTCACCTACACTATGACAATGTGTAGGGATACAATTGACATATTAAATGGCACAATAGCAGAATGATTTGATAACCTCTTACCACAAGAAAATTAAAAAAAAATGTTTTCTTTTTTTTTTAAAAAAAAAAAAAAGCTTCAAATAAAAATCACTTTACTGTGCCAAGAAGTGCAGTGCACAAAGAGGAAGTGGGTCCTCTCTGAAGGAAGACGACTAAGAACAAAACACAGTCAATAGGAAAAGCAGTGAAAACAGACACAACAGAATCACCAACACCAGGCGACGCTGCCACCTAGGCTGTACCGCCAGGAGAGGACTGCTCTCCAGCGCGTTCCCCTTGGTTGGGTGGATGGTGAACATTAGAGCAGCTCTTTGTTCGTTCTCTTTCCCTGAGTCATGGCATGAGGCAGTTCTCCACTTGCCAAGGAGGCAGAGAGCAGCTGCCGGTACTACTGTAGCGACTCAGGGATGGTGCTGACAACATGGGTCGTCTCTGTGGCTGTCGGAGGGGAGCCAAAGAAGGTGTTGGTTTGGTTCCTCTGATAATCTCGGAGATAAGGAGGAACAGAAGAGCTTTTGATGTGGAGGATCCTGGTGTCCATCACCTGACAGTCAATCTGCATCATCACTTCATAGTCCTGCCCATTGATTACATTATCATTTATGTTTATTGCTGGTAATACCATTGACATTTTTGGTCTTGTGGTCTTGTTATGGGTGGTAGCTGGTAATAGCAGGTGATCCCTTCGAAATGATATGACATAAAACGTGTCTCCTCTCCTGCGGATGGCTTCAAAGAAGCCTTGGTAACTTCCTGGTGAAGTGTAATACACTTGCAGCTCATTCCCAGAATTCCTACTGATGCTAGTGGTTTCTGTGTACTGGACAGCCATCAGCTGAGAATTTGAGCCCTGTTCCAGAGCACCCTCGCCAACTCCTCAGCAGAAAGGGAAGATCCTGTCTCCAGGAATCCTCCGACTGAATGCCCCTGGATGTGAGCTATCACAGCCTGGTTCTGTTTCTCTTTCAGACTCTTTTAGATTAATGTAGCCCAGGCTGAAAAATGTTTTTGAAATGGGTTAATGTGACAAGTGTATTGTAAAAATTTTAGCAAAGGCTTGATTATCCTTTTCATTTTCCATAAGCAGTATCTATATAGGTCTAAACTTCTGAACACTTCAGGGAATAGTCTTTCCAGTCTTGTACATGGATCAAATTAGATGTAAGGACTACATCATTGCAGCACTTTACCACTTACAGAGGGAATTGGAATTGCAAAAAGTTAGATTAATATGAGAGAGATATTAGAGATTAATATGAGATAGCAGACTAGAGATGTATCTCAGTGGTCAAGTGTTTAATAAGCATGTACAAGGCCATAGATTCAATTCCCTGCACATACACACACACACACACACACACAGTTACCCTTTCCTGAGCCTAACACAGGGGCTCAACTCAAGATATTCATTGAGAACCAGTATGAAGCTGTACCTTTGCAGCATTAAAACTGTTCATGGCCATTAATATGATTGCTGTGCTATTGGGATTTAAACAACTAGACTGTTCTTGTCAATGGTATTCACTGCCCCATTTTATAGTCACTTTTCAGGAAGGACTTGTACTACTCACCTCATCTGACGCTGTACAGGGCAAGTCTTTCTTTCTAAGGACTTTCTCTGAAACAGCAGTTCTCTATCTGTCATGACCCCTTTGCAGGTAACACATTTGATATCTTGCATATCAGATATTTACATTACGATTCATAGCAGTAGCAAAATTACAGTTATGAAGTAGCAATGAAATAAATGTATGGCTGGGGGTCACCATAACATGGGAAACTGTATTAAAGAGTCACAAAATTAGGAAGGTCAAGAACTACTACTCTAAGGTAAAGATAAAGTTCCTCTCACCAAAGTCACTTCCATTTCTGCCCATCACACTTCATTTGGCTCAACCAAAGCCATGAACTTAGCAAGACTTTCAAGGAGAGAGGAAATGGCATGTTCCTTCTTTTTACTTTCAGTAGGGCTACTAAGCAGAGTTGCATATGAACTTCCCTTCTGAAAAGAAACCATTCTTTGCCACACAGAACTTGTGGTTGAGCCTGATCTTCTATTTTATATATTTAGATACACTGGTCTACATGGTTGCAGCTGGTATAATTCATCAAGAAAAAGGAAGTAAAAATAATTCAAATTGGGAAAGGGGAAGTAAAATGATTTCTCTCTACCTGTGACAAGATCCTACATGTGGAAACCCTGAAGATGCCACAGAATCCTGGCAGATCAATTTGGCAAAAATCATAACAGAGTAAATCAGTATATACTGAGCAGTCATTCATATGAACATGTCCAGTGAGCAATAGAAGAATAAACTGAACAGACCTCTGCTTAGAATAAAGCACTCAGAAGGAACCTAGCCAATGAGGTAAAAGACTCACAAACCCAAAGGAGAAAAATGTTGCATAAAGAAATTAAAGAAAACTAATTCTAAAGATACTCCATATTCATGGGTTGGAAGACTTAATAATCAAGGTGACAAAAATCACTCTAAGTAATTTACAGATTTAATACACACCCTATCAAAATCCTGCTGACATGTTTGAAACATCAAATAGATATAGAAAAGCTCTTGTGGATTTTTCAAGGATTCCAACAGCTCAATCAATCTTTTAAAAGATCACAGCTTGACGGACTATACTTATGGATATCAGAATTTCTGACAGCAATGGTAGTAATTACACAGTTGCCAGCACTGGCATGAAAAACCCAAGCATGTAGACTCCTACAATGCAGTAGAGACATGGAAATGAAACAGTATTATATATACTTAATAGTGTTTAAACCAAAGTGAGAAAATTTGCCTATGGAGGAAGCAACAGTTTGTTCCCAGGTTGTATTGAACAGAACAGAATAGAAGCCCCTATCCCCAAACCCTAGTGTTAGTTTCACACGTGAGAGCAAGTACACACTAACAAGGCCACACACTAGAGTTTATTTAAGAGAGGAGTCCCAGGCAGGTGAAGAAATAGAGGAGCAGGACAGAAGTCAGGGGACAGAGAAAAGGACTGGAGCATGTGCTCACAGTCTCTTTTAAGGGAAGGGGTATGCATGGGTATGCATCATGGGTCCAGGGAGTTGCTTCTGTACACAGTGCAGCAGGGTTTACACAGCCACACCCAGGGGCGTGCCTCCATGCAAGGTGCATCCCACCTGAGACACAGTTGGGTCAGCTATGTGGAATGCCAGGAATCCTTACACCTAGGGTACCTACTTAAAAAAATACCACTGAACAGTTATACACAAAATCAAACTCAAAGTGGCTCAAATTCCTTTTATATGTAAAAGAAAGTTTATTTCTTTAATTGAAAATAGTTTTTATATAATATATTGGGATGATTCCTCTTTTTCTGCTCCTCCAAGTTTCTCCCCACCTCCCCTGCACCTGACACACATCATTTCTATCTCTCATGAGAAAACAACAGGCACATGAAGAGTAATATTAAAATAAAATATAAAACCAAGGCAAATTAGAATAGGACAAAACAGCCACACAAGAAAAAGAGAGCAAGGAAAAGTACAAGAAGCTCATGCAGATGCAAAGACAAAACACATTCCCACACAGGAATTCCATAAAAACTCACAACCAGAAGTTATAATATACAGTCAAAGGATCTGTAAGGTGTGTGTGTGCGTGCATCAGAAGGAAAAATTGAGAGAAACAATTTTTAAAATTTAAGTATAAACTCCTTGGGCAGGTCATTCCTGACTCATATTATTTCCCACTTGTCTGGTTGTGGGCTTTAGTTATGAGTAATAGGTGAGTTTCCTCATTTATGACTTGTCTTTGGGGGTTATAGAGAATGTCCTGAGACACGTGAGCTGTTTAGAGTTGACAAAAACATGGTGAAAGCCCTAGGTAGACAGGCAGAACCACCGTCCATTTTAATCTCTTTTGTGATCTCCTCATAGAAAAACTAAACCTTATATACCTTGAGCATACTCCTGTTCAACTGAGCCCAAAACAGAGCCTGAAAAGTTATCAGCATAAATGTGAAAAAACTTTAAATGACCAACAAAAATTTAATCTTTCTGAGCCTGTCTGATTTTTTTTTTATTGTTCTTGTAAAGCTTTAGTAGCTAGTACCTCTAACTGCTACCAGCAATAGGTTAGTAACTTGGGAAAACTCCACTGTGTATAAGTGTAAGTTTAACATCAGCATGTTAAACTTTGGACCTAGGAAATTTAGTATTATATGTAGTGTTCTCTAAGTCTCATTTTTCATATACCTTAAATCACTTAACTCAGATCCTCACAACTTGCATAAATTTTCTACTTTTCCTTTCCAATTTGAAAACATCCAACCATCTTTTCCACCTTCCTTTTTATTTATTCGGTGTGTCTTTTACATCATGCACCTTGATCCCATTCATTACCTGTCCCTTCACATCTGCCCTCTGCTCCTGCAAACTGCACCCCCCCCCACCACGAATACAGCAAAACTTAAAAGGAAAAAGTTAAAAATCTCACCATGTGACACAGTGAGCCATGTAGTATACCCTTTTGACCATATATCGTTCCTTGCAAGTGTTGTGAAGAGTCATTGGTCTGGTTCGAGGCCTCTGGTTTCTGCTACACTGTCAATGCTGGGCCCTCACTGGGACTCTTCCTGGATACCCTGTTGTTGCCTTGTGCTTTAGAGTCCTGCAGTTTTGTGGCTGCAGGACCTGTTAGTATTCTCACCTGCTTCTTGGAGCCCTGACCAATGGGTGATAACCTGGCCAACACAGTGCCCTGATATCAAGCAGTCCTTAAGACTACTCCTATCCTTTGTTTTTTTTCTCTTGTTCTTTCTTCCCACCCCTTGCCAGAGGGCTCTAGCCCATGATCTACCCCCTTCTACCATCCTCCCATTCCCCCATCCCCATCAGCCACTGTGCTACCCACCTGCATGCGGCTCAACTGCCAGCTACCTGTCAGCTACAGGTACTGGTGATATATATCATATCATATCATATTATATCATATCATATCATATTATATCATATCATATCATAACATGACTTGCCTCTTCTCATGGTACAGTAGATCATAGATGGGGTAGATGTTGGATGGGCCAAGTCATAACCCTGGTTCTAGACTGAGGCCACTGCAGGGTTGGTCAGCCAGTTTTCACCTTTCTCTTCCCTCTGGAAACATGCAGCCACTTAACCTTCATGTCATTCTTTTGTTCTGGATTTCTTTTCTAGTATCTTTCCATCCTTTTGATTTATTTACAGATTTCCCTTAATACAATGAGTCATAAATGCTGGGTTACTGAATCATCATTGAAAAGGCAAGCCTTCTGAGGCCTCTTTTTATCCTAAGAAATGTGAAGGCCTACATTTTATATTTGAAACATTTAGAGACCTAGTCAGAATTTGTGTTAGCATAAATCAATGAAAGAATAAAGTTGTAGTCTTCTCTTTATTGCCTGCCTTTCTGAAGATTGCTGTAAATACCAAGTACATAAAGGCCTTTATATGTTTTTGTCTGTTAATGGGAGACATTGTGTGTGTGTGTGTGTATGTGTATGTGTGTGTGTGTGTGTGTGTGTGTGTGTGTGTGTGTGTGTACGAATTTAAACCCTCATAGCAGAGTCTATGATCCTTCTGGGAGACTCCACTTTGTTTATTAACCAGTATAACCAGTTGTGTGGTGTCCCGTCATTAAGCCTCCATTTTGAAATTTTCTAATTTAAGAGGCTCAGATAATGAAACTTTTCTTCTAAAGCTTTTAGGTTTGTATCTCCAGCAAGCCACATGTTCATCCTCTATAACCAGAGGTCCTGCAAAGCCAGCTTGTTTCAATGTGAAAGCAGACATTTGGCTAGGGATGGACTGGTCAGGCAGGCTTGGAGAGGGGAGCTGGTGGAGGCCTGCTGGCTGCTGTAGCAGCAGGTGGCAAAGCAGCTGAACCGTCTAAAGACTATAGGGATAAGGACAACGAAGCTCCACAGGAATTATATACACACGATGTGCCCAAAGACGAATTGCAAGCTTGTTTCAACAATGTCTTACTTTTAATATTTTTAAGTCGAGTTCTTAACTGTTGTGTGTACACATAAAATATAGGAGAGTAAGAATTCCACATGTGAAAGAAGGTAAAGAAGAGCAGTCGATGAGCTTCAAGGAAACCCATGCTCTTTCCTATGATGGAAACTGGAGAATCAAACTAGATTTGCTATCTCAGTCACTGTGAAGAGACACCATGACCATGAAAATCCTTATAAAAGAAAACATTTAATTGGCCCTTGCATACATGTAGAGGTTTAGTCCATTATTGTCAGAGTGGGAAGCATGGTGGCAGACAGGCAGACATGGTACTGGAGAGGTAGCTGAGAGTTTTACATCTGAATTAGCAGGCAGCCAGAAGAGAACAACACCGGGCGTCAGCATTGAAACCCCAAAGTCTACCCACAGTGATGTGCTTCCTCCAAAAAGGCCACACGTCCTGATAGTGCCACTCTCTAGTGACTAACCATTCAAATCTATGAGCCTATGGGGGCTGTTACTATTCAAGTCATCACATTTACTAAAGAAACAAAAGTAAGAGATTGAGTGAGCAAAAGCCCCCTGCTACTATTTCAGTAGACTTGACACCCCAAATTTTCCTCTTCCTACAGACTCTCCACCACTGTAGGGAGACAAGATGTGTAGTCAGAAGTTTTCAGCCCAGCCTAGCCTCAAGGTCCTGAGCTGCTTATTTTCAAATAATCACACAAAAGATTATATTAATTATATAATATTACAAACTGTTTGGTCTATGGCTCAGGCTCGTTACTGACTAGCTCTTATGACTTAACTCATTTTCATTAATCTGTATATTGCCACATAGCATCATGGATTTGTTTCCCATTATATCTTGCTTCCTTGGGCAGAAGGACTCGACATAAATAAGGAAGAAAAATTTTCATGATTTCAGTTCACTGTGGCTTAGAAGCAATCATAGAAAGCATCAATCTACGATCACAGGCACTTGTACACAATGGCTTATTAACATGGCAACAAACAGGAAGCAGAGAGAATGGGCTGGGACCTAGGATGGATATAGCATTCAAAGGCCCATCACTAGTGACCTACTGCTACCAACTAGGATATGCAACCAGCTAGATTCTTAAAATGGTCTATAATAAAACAGACTATATCTTAAATAAACTTTTTTTTGTGGGGCATTTACTAATGACTTGCTCCATAATTTTTGGCAAAGCATCAACTAGAAAAAGTAAGTGAAATGTTTTAACACTGAGCTATACAGTAAGTCTACTGCTGTTAAGTTTAACAACTTTAACAATAAAAGATATTTTGCACCAAATCAAACCATTCTAGGATGTTTTGCAGACCTCAAAAAATGTGTTGACCAACATTTTCCTATATGCATTTGCTAAAATTTTTATTGATATTGTTGAAAAGTTCCTTCAGAAAAGACATTTGGGAATGAATACTTCTCACATAATCAACACTTTGGTGTTATCTGTTCTAGGTGATAGACAGAAGCTAATTACATCCTGATATTTAGAAATGTTGCATATAGTTAACTTTCATTTATCACAGTGGTCCTCAACTTGCCTTGTGATCCTTTAATACAGTTCTTCATGTGTAACCTCCAGCAATAAAATTATTTCATTGCTACTTTGTGGATATATATTACATATTTAATAAAACCTGAATATTAAGGAGAGACCACACAGTCAAATCCTAGGCAGACAGCTCAGGAAATTCTTAAACCTTGAATACAAAGATAAACAGCTGAGTCAGTCACACACACCTTTAATCCCAGCACAAGGGAAAGTCAGGAGTGGTGACCAACACCCTTGATCCCATAACTCTAGAGACAGAACTTCTGCTGTTTCTATGAGTTCAAGGCTACACGCCTTTAATCCTAATCTGGATGGGATAGGGTATATAAGGGCTGTAGAAACCAGGCAGACACAGAAGCACTGGGAGAAGCAACTAGGAGTGAGGCTGAGGAAGTTGCAAGATATCTGGGTGAGAATTGACTGTGGTGCTTCCTCTCTGATATTTCATCCTTCTCCCGATATTTGGCTCTGAGTCTCATTCATAATACTAACACTACTTCATAACTCCAGTTTTTGCTACTGTTATGAATCATAATGTACATATCTGGGTTTTCCGATGGCCTTAAGCCTTAAGTGTCCCCTGTGAAAGAGTTGTTTCAACCCCCAAAGAGGTCTTACTTGACCCACAGGCTAAAAACCACTCTTTATGAATTGGAATGTGCATTTTAAATGACCATTTCAGCCACTCTATACTTTTTGCACCATTGTTGCATTAGTATAATAGTGAAAATGATAGGAAAGAGATTAAGGGTCTCAAATATGTAATTGTGATTGGTTCTGACTTCAAAGCATTTTGGTAGAAAGAGGCATACAACCCATTAGAGCAAAACAGAATTTAATAGTGAGAAAGGAGGAGAGTAACATCATCATTTTGCTGTTTAATGATGATGCGACCTTAAGTGAGGTCACTAATCCTTTGAAGCCTCATTATTCACATGGGAAAAATTCAACAAGTGACCATTGCCATTACCACTGTCCTGTTTAATGGGGTTCCAACAGACTTACTATAACAAAGAGGACTTATGGCAATGTATTTAACTGAATCTATCCATTTCACCGAATCTCTTTATGATTATATGGATTGTTAGAAATAGACGTGGCAGGTTCAGGAAAGGAGCAGACACAATTACCCTTTGAACATGTACTGTATTAAGAGATACAGCCTTAAAATCACAAAGGCTGTAATTGGGCCCAGGAGTAAAGGAGCACTATGAAAACAGTACATTACACCAAAAGCAAAACGGCAGAACCTTGATGGTGAGGGAATTATAGACATTATGAGAACATTAGGGGAGATAGCTTAAAATAAAATACTAAGAGTTGGTTGTCATGGAGAGCATGAGGCAGGAGATCTAAAGGGGAGGGAGAATATAAGAATGTGTGAGCCAGAAAGACAGGCAGAAATCCCTTGTTTCTCTGCTTCCCCCAGGGGTAAGCTTAGCTTGGCATAGCTCAAAGCCAGAGTTGTTTGACATAAGAAAGAACATTTGTTTACAAATTCCTGTTACCTCTATGAGTGATGGAGACCAGAGCTTCAGGGGAGGAGGAGACCATAGCTGGAGAGGGCTTGGTTCTAGGGGTCTGTTGCAATCTAACAGATACAATACTTTTCTATCCTCTGGCCCTATTATGTCTGCCTTCTTCTTTCCATTTTCTTCCTTCTGTCCTTCTACTCTTCACTGCTATCTTCTAGAACCACACACAAATGTGTACAATCAAGTGATGTTGAAGCTGACTGGAGAGGCCACATCGTAAGCCATGTTTATTCTCACTCTTTTGGCAGCCAGAGGCATTCTTCCAAGGGCATGATATAAGTGTTGTCTTGCCTTAGATTCCAGGATTGCCTTAAAGGCCTTGGAGAAGATTCATTTGAGGATGTCTTGCAGATGCTTCTCATGGTTGCACACAGAGAACCCAACTGATCCTGTTCCTTGTTTGGTTTCTGGTTAGGTAACTGCAAAGTGAGAATTGCCAAGAAGGATGCCATTTCAAAATGTAACACTAGATGGAGTCCAGAGATTATTGTCCTCCTTTATTTTAGTAGTTCCCTAAATTTAGATATTGTACTGGTCAAGTAATTAGACTTATAAAGTTATGAGTCCTGTAGAGATTAGAACAAAGCCCTTTGGGGGGCAAGGTGTGTGGAGGCTGCTAGTTCAACTGATGTGGATTCAGGGTTCACTAAGGAGTGACTTCTGTCTTCTAGGTTTGAGGATGCTGGTATGTTAGGCTCTGGACAATCTGTCCTCAGAGTCCTTCCCATCTCCTCAGTGTGTCAAGTTAAAGAATGAGACCATGCGCATGTTTATCTAATCATTGTTGCCATGCATCAATCTGCAGTCTTGTTTGTGACATCCCTCTTTTTTCTAGAAGAGGACACCTTTTAATCCCTTCAATAAACACATTGAACCCTACCTCTAAAATTATTTTTCTCTAATAGAAAATCTGCTAGTTTCCAGCTACAGCTTCTTATTCCCTGGTTTCTCTTTCTGTTCTCAGAAATGTCATAGAACATTCTGCAAAGTTTTTTCCAAATCAGTGGTTCTCAACCTTCCTAATTCTGTGACCCATTAATACAAATCCATATGTTGTAGTGGTTCCCAACCATAAAAGTATTTTAGTTGCTACTTTCTAACTAATAATTTTGCTATTGTGATGAATTGTAATATAAGTCTCTATGTTTTCCAGTGGTCTCAGTTGACCCCACAGGTTGAGAACCACTCTTCTAAATAACCATTTTAGTCTATGAATGAGTTGGTAAGTAAACAAATGATTAGTTTTCTTGACCTTATCAACTTCCAATGTTTCCTTTTCTATACTCATCTCTTACTGTTTGTTTTTTATTATTTAATAATCTTTTGCTGGTAATTGAATTTAAGGGTTTTATTTGACTTCTGCCATTATATATAAATTCCCTGATGTAATCCTGTTCTATAGTTACGTCTTGCTGGGTCATTTTAATGGCTAGTGTTCTGTACTTTGTTTTCTACGTTATTTCTTTATATGAAGTATATTTCTAATCATCAAAATAGACTCAGTGAAATACTTATTATTGCAGCTGCAGTTTTAGGTTCATTTCAATCGTCAAAGGAAGTTTGAACCAGAGTAGCAAAGTTATAAAAATAAAGCAGAATGTGTAGTATGTTCAGTTAGGGAGAACCAGGCAAACTTTTTTTGAAGCATTGTCCCAAGGATCAATGATCTGAAATGCATATAACATACTTACAGGGCTAGAAAATTGATGGGCTGGGGTGTAGATCAGCAGCAGAGTATTAACTAGTGTGGGCAGAGCCCCTGGTTTGGATGTTCAGCATGACAATGACAAATGAACAGTGAACAGTGGGTAGCTACTCTATCCCACATGCTAATGACCAACCAAAACCGTTACTCATGAAGCAGAGGGCACACTCCTCTGCCCGCTTCCTATTGTTTACATTAAATGTCAGTAGCAAGTTTATCTGAATGTTACAGACATACTCAAGTTGGATACACATATAAGCATATGTGATTTTAGTATTTGAAAATAGAAGGTTTGGTGATGTAGTTAATTGATAGGCAGTAGTTTAGTATGTCTGAGTGAGGTCTTGGATTTGAGTTTTAGCAAAATACACACACACAATGATTTGAGATCTTGAGAAGTAATTGTGTAGTTATAAATTATTTATTGAACTTTGCTATAATTTTAAAATGTTTTCAATCTGAACTTACTGGTGCATTCCTTTAATCCAAGCACTTAGGAGGCAGAGGCAGGCAGATCTGAGTTCAAGGCCAGCCTGGTCTATGTAGTACATTCCAGACTAGCTAGGCTATATAGTGAGATCCTGTCTCTGTAACCTCCCCCACAAAAGTTCTCAATCCTTAAATATTTTCATAACAATTTAATTTTAATAATACAAATAGAAATGTATTTAAGAGCTAGTTACAGGGGAAAGTAGAAATACTTATTTTTCTAAAACATTTATTTATTATCACAAGCATTTTACTTCTGAGGGAAAATGAGGATGTACCACAAAGAAAAATGGTAATTGCTATGTCTGTGAAAATTGTATGTATAATAGAGGAGGATATCTTTTAAAATGTATTCAACTAACTTTCTGAAAATTTTATATGATATATTTTAATCATATTCACTCTTCCTCCTGTTACATCTTGCCACATATTCCCCATCTCCTTATGCCTTCCCAACTTGTCTTATTTTATTCCTTAAGAGCTAACTCGTTGAGTCCAGTTTGCACTGCTTTTGAGTGTGAGGCCAGGGTAAAATGGGGGGCATGGTTGGCCATACTCTTTTTTTTTTTAATGAACAGAAAGATACAATTTTTCTTATTTTGCTCATATTTATGCTATAATCCTTTTAAATATATTTAATATATTAATTAATTTAATAATTTCTTTTTTATTTTGTTATTATGAACAAAGAAGTCACACTTTCTATCCTTATATATCCTTATTCAAGGTCCCTTCCCCCTCCCACCACATCAGGTCATTCTCTCTTCTCCACAACTCCCCATCCCCTCCTTGGGCAGGCAGCAGACAATCCCATGGTGACACTGACCCAATATTGCTTAGTTCAGCCTCCACTTCTGGCAGATCCAGTTTTCTCCCCACAACCTCAAGACTGAGTCAGGTGTTCCTCTAGAGGGAGTGGGATACAAGGAGTCAGTCCAAGGTTTTTCTGATCCCAGGCTGTTCAGTGGTTGTGGCTTGCAGCTTGGGCATGCTTTGCTTTTTTCTTGTTTGTTTGTTGGTTTGTTTAGAGTCCACTAATGAGTGAGTACATCCCCTGCTTATCTTTCTGGGTTTGTGATAACTCTCTCAGGAGGATATTCTCCAAATCCATCCATTTGCCTGCAAATTTTAGGATATAATTTTTTCTTACTGCTGAGTAGTACTCCATTGTGTAGATGTACCACAGTTTGTTAATCCATTCTTCAGTTGAGAGGCATCTAGGTTGTTTCCAGGTTCTTGCTATTACAAATAATGCTGCTATGAACATAGTTGAGCTAATACCTTTGGAGTGTGACTGTGCATCTTTAGGGTATACACCCAGAAGTGGTATTGCTGGGTCCTTGGGGAGATTGATTCTCAGTTTTCTGAGAGACTGCCATACTGCATTCCAAAGTGATTGAACAAGCTTACACTCCCACCAACAATGGAGGAGTGTTCCTCTTGCTCTGCATCCTCTCCAGCATAGGCTGTCCTCTGTGTCTTTTATCTTAGCCAATCTAACAGGTGTCAGGTGGTATCTCAAAGTTGTTTTGATTTGCATTTTTCTGATGGCTAAAGATGATGAACACTTTTTCAGGTGCCTTTCAGCCATTCGTAATTCTTCTGCTGAGAATTCCCTTTTTAGATCTGAACCCCATTTTTTTGATTGGGTTATTCAAGGTTTTGGACTCTAGATTCTTGAGTTCTTTATATATCTTAGAGATCAGTCCTCTATCATTTGTAGGGTTGGTGAAAATCTTTTCCCATTCTGTAGGCTATCATTTTGTCCTATTGACAGTGTCCTTGGCTTTACAGAAGCTTCTCAGTTTCAGGAGATCCCACTTATTGATTGTTGATTTTAGTGTTTGTGCCACTGGTGTTATATTTAGGAAGTGGTCACCTGTGGGTTGGCCATACTCTTAAAGAAAATTGACTCTTTCTTCACTAGAAGCTGCCCCAGCCAGCAGGGTTTTCAGCGTGGACCTGTACCTGAGAACGAAACAAATGAAAGGCAGGAACACAAAGAACGGAAGGACAAAACAAATCTCTCTGATCAAGTCCTCCTAAGCTTAATTATTTCAGCCAATATTTGTACAGATTCTCTGCCATGCAGGTAGCTGTGAGGAAAGAGGTGGAATATTCAAAAGAATGTGACAAGCCTGTGAGGGGAAGTAACAGACAGGGTAGAATTGATATGGAAATCTATCTGTTATAGGTTGAAGGCCTGGAGGATGTCACCTGCTGGTCTGAGAGGGTCAAAGGAGAAGGCCTGGAAGATGTCACCTGCTGGTCTGAGGGAATCAAGGGAAACCACCTGGAGTCACAGTTTAGCTTAAAACAATAAGGATGTAGCCTTCTGGCAAATGGATATCTAGGGTATAGACTGCTGGCAAATGGCTAGCTGTAGGAGCTAACTTATAAAATATAGCTAAGTTAGACTTTGGATCCCAACAAGAAGCCATCACCTACCCATAGCTCTTCAACAGAGTTAAAGGTCTCATAAGCCCCTCCACATCCTGCTGGGGCCCCTCCCCCTTCAGACTGAGGCTCCTTCCCCTCAAGGCTTGGATTCTGACTGACTTGACTTGCTCAAACCAGTGTGAGCTCATTAGCACAGCAGCCCTGTCAGACTCTGAAGATACTACTCCACTCTGGTCTTCCCCAACCTCTGGCTCTTAGGATTGTTCTTTCCTGTCATTTGTGATAGTCCCTGAACTTTGGGGGTGGATCTGGGGTGACACAGTTGTTACCTTTGTGGCTGAGCACTGCATTGACATTCTCTGTACTTGGACCGTTTGTGAGTCCTACACAGAGACACTTAGGAGAAGAAACTTTAATGGGAAGGGAGGTAATAAAATCCATGAAAATAAAAGGTAGTACTGCTTTCATGGGAGGAAGGGAACCAGATAGAGAGAGAAGGAGAACAGAGTAAGATAGTGGTCCAAGAAGAAGAGGAAAGTATAATGATACATATGAGTGACAAAGCCACAATGAGACCCATTACTTTGTATGCTAACTTGAAAAAATAATTTAACAAATGGGGAGGGGCAAGAAGTTCACAATAAAATAACAACTGTAAATATGCAGCAATCTTCACAGATATGGATGCAGTTTCAGTAAATAAAATAAAAATGTACTTAGATGTTTTAATTTTTTTGTCTATTCAAGTAGCATTTTCCTCTGCTCTCTGTCACGTTTAGGGTCTTTAGAGGGGACAGTAGTGTTCTCTTTAGACACTTTGCTCAGTTTCTCCTGGTTGGATCTGTCTTCTCATATTGGTTTTGTCCTTCCTAGCAAAGGAGGCAAATGAGATCTCACTAGTGATGATGTGGTTGTCATTGAAATGGGCTGCTCAAATAGAAAAATCTGAACTAGACATATCGCTAATCCAAATCAAAGGCATTTCAAGTTGAGTGGAAAGAGGCTTCAGATACTGAACTCGACAGGCCATGAGTGATGTCACTGATAAAAATCTCTATCATTTTGTGAGGATACAAGGTTAGGGGATCCCTGATGTGCACAGTGGCCATGCTGACTATGGCTGCTACTTCATTTCCTGTGGCAACAGTATGAAAATGGTCTTTTTGAGAAAGGGCTTGGGTTTCCATATGATCTCATGTGTTCTTTCACCATGTCCTGTTGCCTCTCACCAGGCTAGACCATTGATAAAGCAGACTCACAGCACTGGATAAGTGTGGTGATACATTGTCAATAAAAATAGTCTGCAATATCAGAGGACAGAATCATCTTTGCAGCCTTTTTTGTTTTTGTTTTTTGAGACAGGGTTTTCTGTGTAACAGTCCTGGCTGTCCTGGAACATGCTTTGTAGACCAGGCTGGACTCAAACTCACAGAGATCCTCCTGCCTCTGCCTCCCAAGTCCTGGAACTAATGGCTCATGATACCACTGCCTGCTTTTCATAGCTTGGCTTTGTGGTGGTTGGCTTGCTGATGATATTCCAGGCTAATTTTATTAAATTCATATCACCACAGATAAGTGTGATTACACAAATGGGTATGAGTCACTCACCTCCAGGTCAGTCATACAGAGAGAATATAACTTTCCTTACAATGTTCTTCACATATAGCTTCTCACTAAAGCCCATCTCAGATCACTCACTGGTGTCAGGTTCCTGGAGTTGGGGATGGGGTAGGACTATGGATCAACATTCAATTCAAAATAATTTATTGAATGAAAATCCCCACTTTTAGCAAATACTCATTTTCTTTAATTCTTAGTGCTATGGTTTGAATATGAATTTGAGTTCATATGTTAGAATCTCACAATTACTATTTTTATTGCATATTTATTTGAGTCTCTCTCTCTCTTTCTCTCTCTCTCCCTCCCTTCCTTCCTCCTGCCTTCTCTCCTTCTGTGTGTGTGTGTGTATGTGTGTTTACCTCTCTTTATACTAAATGAGACAATAATCCTTTATACTCTGAGGATATGATTACTGACTTTATAAAATCAACTGACAGATTAACAGGAAAAGGGAATATAAGTCTACTATGTGCAAAGTAAGAGGCAGTTTCCTCCAACCCATGGACATCTAGAAGCTTCCATATCTCAAAAAAAGGAAATGGACTTGTAGGAAAAGGAGAAAAACATGGGTGATTGGAAATAAAGACATACAGGCCCTCAGAACTGTGGTAGTCTATGACAATGTCTATCTGGAGGTGGCATCAGCTTCCATTCCCTTCTGTCAAATGAATTCATCTTCATTGTTGAGGAGACCCCCTGGGATCAAGGGACCTCCTTTTGGAAGGTCTGTTTTTTGACATATGAGAAAAGTTCTAATTAAGTCATTCCCTGTGTTTGCTGATCCTCAAGGGCCATCGTTTGGGTATTGACTATCCCCTGCAAAAGGCCCATCTGTTGAAGACTTGGTTCCCAGCCTGTAGTGTTCTTGGGAGATAACAGCCCTTAGCAGATGGTGGCTAGCAGAAATGATTTAGGTTGTTGAAAGGTTGTCTGTAAACAGAATAGTGTGATCTTGGCCTTGTTGCCTCTCAGCTGCTATAAGGTAGACTGCTTCCTCTACCACACACTCCTGCTATCCTCCATGGGCCCAGAAGAAAAGGAGCTCCTGAAGCTGGAACCCAGATGAGCCTTTCTTCTTCTTTGAGTATATGTGTGTGTCCCTGTGCATGCAAATGTATGTGAGCCCCAGATGCTTACAGGTGCACAAATGTGCAGTTGTACATGAGACCAGAGGTTGATGTCAAGTGCATTCTACCATTGTTCTCCACCTTAAGTTTTGAGACAGCTTCCTTGAGCCTGGTGCTCACAAAGATTTGGCTATGATAGCTGGCCAGTGAGCTTTGGAAAGATAACTACACACACACACACACACACACACACACACACACACACACACACACACTGTCCCAACTAGTACATTACAGATGTATACTCTTATACCTTGTATTTGATATAAGTTCTGGGTTCCAATCTCAGGTCCTCACGCTTGCATGTCTAGCCCTTTATTACTGAGCCAGCCCTCAGTCTCAGAGTTTCCTATTTTTGTTGGAATATGTAAGGTATCTCGTGCCCTCTGATATCTTCATTTTCAGAGCTCTCTATACGGGAAGGGGTAGCATTGCTTAAGCTTCTTAATCTGTGAACACTGAAGCCCACCACTTCGACACCAGGGGTATCTTTTTTTTTTTTTAGGTGAAAATACTAAATTTTATTTGTACATGTATTAATGCATTAATTTTTTTATTATGAATAAAGAAGTCACATTTTCTATCCTTGTATATCCTTATTCAAGGTCCCTTCTGCCTCGCATCACATCAGGTCATTCTCTCTTCTCCACATCTCCCCATTCCCACCATGGGCAGGCGGTTCCAAGGTCCCAATATTGCTCCACTCCTGGAAAATCCACTTTTCTCCCCCCAACATCAAGACTGAGTCAGGTGTTCCTCTAGGGGGAGTGGAATCCAAGGTGTCAGTCCAAAGTGTTTCTCATCCCAAGCTGTTCAGTGGTTGTGGTTTGCAGCTTGGGCATTCTTGGCTTTTTTCTTGTTTGCTTGTTTGTTTAGAGTCCACTAATGAGTGAGTACATCCCCTGCTTATCTTTCTGAGTTTGTGATACCTCGCTCAGGAGAATATTCTCCAAGTCCATCCATTTGCCTGCAAATTTTAGGATATCATCTTTTCTTACTGCTGAGTAGTACTCCATTGTGTAGATGTACTGAAAGACCCCAACCTCAAAATTTCCACAAGGCCAATTAGCAGGAAGTCATCCTGCGGGCAAAACCTCAGTATATCAGGAAAACTGACAGTCGGAAACCATTTGGCCAATTAGCAGGGAATCATCCTGCGGACAAAGCCTCAGTATATCAGGAAACCGACAATTAAGGTTTCTTTTTTAAAAAAAAAAAAAACAAAAAACTTTATTTATTTATTTGCCTTGGTGTTTGCCTGGAACTGGAACTACAGACAGTTGTTAGCTGCCATGTGGGTGCTGGGAATCAAACACGGGTCCTCTGGAAGAGCAGACGGTGCTCTTAACCACTGAGCCATCTCTCCAGCCTTTACCTTTATTTGGATCAAAAGAGTACACTTCCCATGATACATCCATTTGAACAGTCTAGGAAATGAGACTCAACTACTTGAAATAATAATAATAAGAAGAAGAATGGGGGCTGGAGAGATGGCTCAGCAGTTAAGAGCACCGTCTGCTCTTCCAGAGGACCCGGGTTCGATTCCCAGCACCCACATGGCAGCTCACAACTGTCTGTAGTTTCAGTTCCAGGCAAACACCAAGGCAAATAAATAAATAAATAAATAAATAAATAAATAAAAAAATAAAAAAAAAAAAAAAAAAAAAAAAAAAAAAAAAAAAAAAAAAAAAGAAGAATGAAGGGGCTGGAGAGATGGCTCAGCGATTAAGAGCACCGTCTGCTCTTCCAGAGGACCCGTGTTTGATTCCCAGCACCCACATGGCAGCTAACAACTGTCTGTAGTTCCAGTTCCAGGCAAACACCAAGGCAAATAAATAAATAAATAAATAAATAAATAAATAAATAAATAAATAAAGTTAAAAAAAAAAAAAGATAAGGAAGGCCATGGGACAGTGAAGAGACCGGGAGTGTCTAATCTTAACACAAACCAGATGTTCACAGCACCTCCAGGATCAAAAACTTTACAACGTTGCCCCAAAGTTGAACCTTAGTTGAACCTTGCAAATAATTTACAACATTTCCCCTTAGCGGAATTTTATATGTAGTTCAAAGTAGCTAATGAGATATGATGTATGTCTTTATGTTTAAGCTAATAAGATTCTCTCTGTATAAAAAAAGAGGGCTGCTCTTTGTACGGCGCGCTCAGTTAGCTGAAGCTGCTGATCGGCCACAGGTGCCTGTGTATTAAAATTACCTCGTGCCAATTACAGCCTGTGATTTCTGTGTGAGTTCGTGGGGCTGGGGTCTCTGAGGGTCTTTCATTACCACAGTTTGTTAATCCATTCTTCAGTTGAGGGGCATCTAGGTTGTTTCTAGGTTCTTGCTATTACAAATAATGCTGCTATGAACATAGTTGAGCTAATGCCTTTGGAGTGTGACTGTGCATCTTTAGGGTATACACCCAGAAGTGGTATTGCTGGGTCCTTGGGAAGATTGATTCTCAGTTTTCTGAGAAACCACCATACTGCATTCCAGAGTGGCTGAACAAGCTTATACTCCCACCAACAATGGAGGAGTGTTCCAGCCAGCGGTATCTAGGACATTACAATTTATAAGAAATTGGCATATACCTGACAAGGAATGCATTTAAAAAACATGTTTATGATGAACCACCCCCAAAACAGAGAGATGGGTATAAGGAAAAGTTTCCCAATTTTCCCCTCCCTCAGTCCTTCAGGAAGATCCCTCATGCTCCTTGTCATGGAGGAAATGAGCCTAACGTATGCTAATTTGGCAAGATTACAGAATTGTACAAAAGGGAAGGTCATAAGACAGCATTTTCCAAGGAAATGAGACCAGAAGGTAGAGAGAATGTGGAGCAATTTTATTTACTTGCTCTCTACTGCTGGCTTGCCTTGAAATACAGAGACTGTCTAACACATTAATCACCAGAAGAAGCTTTTCTTCCTGCCAAATTGAGGTCTCCCAGCAGCCACAGAAGATTTACTGTCCCTGGGGGTATGCAAAAGCAAGCCAAGCAAGTGTCACCTTTTCCCTTCCAGCCAATCTGCTTTGTGATGTCCTTCTCTGTTTCCAGGATCCTGGAGTGAGTTGGGGGGTGGGGTGGTATGCTTTTCAGATAAGCCCTACCACCTCAGTCTTTTCTTGGAGAAAGAGAGAGGCCCAGGGGCCTCCTGAGCTCAGTGATGGTCATACACACTGAGCTAGGCAATTGGAACCAACAAGCACAGATTCTTCTACTGCCCCAACAAAGACCAGCTCAGTTCTGGAAGGATGCTTGCTAACCTCCCTTCCTGGCTATTATTCAGCAATTACAAATTCCTCCCTAAGCCTCTAGCATCATTAGTAGGAAGGGAATGAAAACAATGCACCCTAAGACCTTGGCTGTTGTATTTTTTTTTTCAAGCTGGCATAAGTTCTAGGAATTTGTGCAATGCTGATTGGAGTTGTACCAAGCAGTCTCCTCAGCCTACCAGACACTCCCAAACATGGTTCTAGATGCTATCTTGTACTTTTAGGGTAGCAAGTTACCAGTAACACAGTCAGAGGCTTGGGACTTGTGATGTTTTAGATCAGTCTCTGCCTCTGTTTCTCCCTTTCTCTGTCTCTCCCTCTGTCATGAAGGGCATTGTGAGCCACATATATCTCAATAGCTGCATATGCAAAATATCTCATTTCCAGCATCACCTACATCTCACTCCTGCACATTCCTCCTCAGTCTCAGAAAGGTAATAAACATGTATGTGATTTTTCCATGGGAAGGATAACCATTTTTAATTTAGTACTTTCTGAATCCTCAGAATTGAATCACTTACTAAATAGGTCTTAGTAAATGCCAACTATATGCAACAAGGACCCAGAAGAACAAAAGTGCACAGAGCAAGGGTCCAGTGGGACATATAAATGAAATAAAATAAAGTAAAATGAAATAAAGGAGAACAAGGCATATCAAACAAAAACAACAAACAAGTGAACACAATGAATTTTATTTTGTTAAAACTGTGCTGTCACTAATATGTAAAACAAACAAATAAAGAGGGATTTGATGTTTTGTTTCTAACTGAATGGTAGACTAACAGTATTATCAAATGGACTTTTCAACTCCAATTTTAACTCACCTAAGAGTCATTTTCTGATCTCTAGATAGAATGCCTGTTAAACTGGAGCCAAAGAAAAGCCAAGAACAATAACAGTAACTGTACCACCTATACTTCTAGACTCCCTTGCAGCTAAGGTCTGGCTGCTTTCTCCCTGTGGGACTCAGAGAACATGAGCAGCACCAGGTAGAGGATAGGGAGGAGGAGACATCTGGACAAGCCTGGTGACAAGGGCTCTCCTCACCCCTCCAGTGTCCTGGGGTGCTTATGAACAGACGTGGTGAAGAGATGTTGATACATCTATATTGTGCCATTTTCAAAAAATGACCCAGAGTCTGTGGTAGCAAAGAGTTTTCATACCTGCATATTTTACAGCATCTCCTCTAAAATAAATGCCCCTCCCCCTTTTTTTAGAAGCAATAATCTTTTGCTAGGGACTGATAAATAGAAGGTTTTCTGTCTTGCCTCAAATATTGCTCTTGGACTTGCAATGAAATACTGGAAAATAGCAAGCAGGTAAATATACTATACACACACACACACACCTCCTTGAAAGTCCTCAGTATTCTAACCTACCTACTGCACTAGCCTATGCATTATCTTTATGACTTTTGCAGAACATGTGGCCATTTTCTTCCACCCTGTTCTGAAGAAAGCTTCACCCCCTCCCCTGAGTCTCTTATGCAGGCCCTTCTACGGGAGACACAGTGTGTGTCAGCCATTTCTCCAGACTTGTCCTTCTTTACACTTGAGAATTCTAGGGTCTCTGCAAACCTCAGCTTTCTAACGCATTTGAGGAAGGTTATCATTGCAATTTGTAGATTGCCTGGATTCTTCATCTTGCTAAGGTGAGAAAGATATCTCCTTTAAACTACCTTCATCCTAAACAAAAGCTAAGTTCTGTCTGCTTAGATATTCAACATGGGTGGTCAGGAGTTTGGTTCACGTCCTCAAAAGCAATCAAAGCTTCCATAATCCCAAAGCCCCAGAAGTGAAATATTCATTTACTTACCAAACAAGGCAAGAAATCTGTACTTAGATGCTTATCAGTATCCTTTATCTGAATTGATTAGAAATCTAGTTATTTATGGGGCTGGAGAGACATCTTGGTAGTTAAGAGCACTGATTGTTCTTCCATAGATCCTGAGTTCAATTCCCAGCAACCACATGGTGGCTCACAACCGTTTGTAATGAGAACTGGTGCCCTCTTCTGGCCTGCAGGGACACATATAAACAAAACACTATATACATAATAAATAAATCTTAGAAAAAAATGTAAAAAAAAAAAAGAAATTTAGTTATATACAAACAACACAATAAATTACCTTGGGAATGAGACACAAACCCAAGCACAAAATTTGATTCTGTTTTAAATACACTTTTTCCAATAGCCCCAAAATAATTTTGTACAGTATTTTCAGCATTTCGGAATTTTTGGTGTTTTGCCTGTGATCTGTCAGGGGTGGAATTTTTTCACTGCTGATTTCCTGTCTGTCTGCATTCGAAATGTTTTGGACTTTGGCACTTGGCCTTAGGTTTTCCAAGTTAAAGTTAACTCTGCTGGCATTTGCATGTCACTATGTCATAAACTGAGGGGACAAAGACAGGTGATCACAGCACTTTGTTCTCTAGCTGCTGTGAATCTAAAGGGAATTAAGGCCCAGAGACAAGTGGAAAGCTGTGTGGTGAATACCATAATGAGAATGGGTGGAGGACACCATGGGAGTGTGGATCTGAGTAAATGGGACCCAGAAACAATGATGAGATATAATTGTGGGCCATATATCCTAGTTGGCCTTCTGCTGCTGTGATAATGTCATGACCAAGAGCAACTTGGAGAAGACAGGGTTTATTTCATATTACACCCAGCAGCAGTGGCTCTCAACCTGTGGGTCATGAACATGAGAAAACACTTATTTCCAATGGTCTTAGGAGACCTCAACCATAAATTTATTTTTGTTGCTACCTCATAATTGCAATCTTACTACTGAGCAGTGTATCAATTCCTAAACTATAGAAAATGTGTGTTTTCCAGTGGGCATGACCCAGAGGTCAAGGGCCACTGCCCTACAGTCTAGCATGAAGGGAAGTCAGGGTGGGATCTCAAGCAGGAACATGGCAGTAGAATCTGAAACAGAGACCATGGAGGGATGCTCTCTATTGGATTGCTCCCCCTAGCTTGCTCAGATACCTTTCCTTATACAATCTCAGGAGTAGCACTACCTACAATGGTCCAAATCTTCTCATGTCATCATTAATCAAAACAATGCCCTACAAAGTTGTCTAGGAACCAGTGTGATGGAGGATTCCTCAATGGACACTCTCTTTTCCACATTACTTTAGCTTCTTTCAAGTTAACAAACAAAACAAACCAAAAACAAATAAATGCAAAAACCAACCAATCAACCAAACAAACAAAAATCCAGCCAGCATATTCCTGGAGTATTCATAAGAATTTTCCAGACCACAAAGGCTGTATATTATTCTCTGTCTAGGCCTAGGAAGCCAGGCTGGTTTTAACCATTGTCTCCTCTGAGCTTGAGTCCCCAGCTGACATTATTCCCTCCCTAGGTTAGCAGGTTCTGGGACTACAGCAACAATGAGACTCTGAAATTTCAACCTGACTAAGGTGTATTTCCCTATGAGAAGAATTTTGACATCAGTATCTCAGATGCTGTATTTTACAATTTTCTTGTCTACATTTATCTCAGCCTTAGATATTCTCTGTTGCCCCCTAAGTGTGTATAGATATCTTACTTTTAGTTCCTGGGAATGCGTGTGAGCATCTGACAAGAGTGGTGACGGTGCAATACCAAAGCTCTCCTATTTCGGTCTCTTCAGTGGAGTCCAGACAGCACAATACGTCAGCAGCATCAGGCCCAGAATAGCACAGCCCGAACAGAGGCTTGGTAGAGCAAGATACCCAGAGGAGCATGGGACATGGGTCAAAATTTGGTCTTGATAGTCATAAAAGAGTCTGTGGCAGACCGAGTTTAGACAGAATCTTATACAATCAGTAGAATAAGGCAATCTTTAAAACAAAATGACTCTCCATTTCTTCAACCTCAAACTTTAAAAATAGGTCAATGAAGAAAGAAAACCAACCTATAAATGAAAAAAATTCACAACTGAGTCAGGTATAGTAAACACACATAAAATCTCAGCATTTGGGAGACTGCAGCAGGAGAATTGTGAGTTTAAGGCTAGTCTAGGCTGAGTGTGATTTCAAGGCCAATCTGAGCTATCTAACAAGACAATGTCTCAAAAAAATGGTACATGAAAAAGGAGGAAGTAAGAATGTGGAGGCAAAGGGAAAGGGAAGGAGGAGGAAGACAGAAATGAGGGAGGTGGAGAGAATGAGAGAAAGCCCCACGATTTAGACGGCATCTGCCAGCATAGTCCCCTTAAGAACCAACCGGAGCAAAGATGGGTGTCCTGAGCCCACAAGTCTTAATTATACATGCTAATTAAACAGCCAGTTCAATTATCTCAGGGTCAAGGTTTCTGTTTTTCTGACTTTTCACAGAATTAAGAAGTTAAAACATTGTCAGCATTTGTCACACAAGCTGTAAAATATCTTGGTATAGTTACATATCCAATATTTATCTATATATTAAATATCTATAAAAAGAACAGTGCCCAAATTAAGCAAATGTCTTTCTTACTAGAAATAGCTCTTTATATCCTATATTTGCTGGCATATAGAAGGTATTTTCTGTTGTTCTCTCTCTCAGTTATGATATGTTTATTTTTCTGGCATAAACATAGTCACCATATTACACACTTTGAATGCAAGTGCCATTGCCCAGTTCTCATCCTCATCTATTGGAAAGGAGGCCATCTCAGTAGTCTGCTATGATGGTCCTCTGCCTTGAGCATTAGTGCCTTGAAAGAGAATTAAAGCAAACTGTGCTTCCATCTCATGAGGAATTTTCCCTATGTTGTATAAGGGCCAAAATATTCTACTGCAAGATGTTGTCTCTGCCAAGTGCAACATCTTTATATCTGTGATGATCATTGTGTCAAGGCAGCTAGCTATACCACATGGATGTTCTGGAAAAGTGAGTTGCACATTTTTAAAAAAAAAATCACACAGATAAAAGCATGTATTTTCCCAAAAGTCACAAGCTGTGCATTTTCTTTACAATGAGACTTTTAGTAGTCACTTCACTACAATGGAGGCAATTGCATATTAAATATAACATCACTTTTAGAAAATTATATACTTTATTGCATGTATTTTTATATAATTTACCTGTAGTATGCAATATGGTTTTAATACAAATTACCTGTAATATTATACAATATATGTAAATTTAATTTACCTAGAATTTAATTTTATTGTAGCATAGTATGCAACATAATTTTAGTATGTGACATAATACAATTTTCAAGTATAGATACTCAAAACATATGTATGTGGGGAGGGAGAGAGAGAGAGAGATTGAATGTTTAGGCCAATACTAAAACAGAAATTCTAAAAAAGTGTTCTAGATGGTAACAAAGAAGCATCCTTTTTTCTTACTAGTAATACATTTATTCAGAATTTTACACTTTTTCATTTTGTAGTAGGGTGCTCAATGCTCATCTGTGAGGTAGATAAGGAGAAAATGATAGCAGAGCTAATCAATGAAAAGACAGCTACAAGAATGAGTGGGGTTAGAAGCATCTTGAATTTGACTGGAAGAAAACTGAATTATGAATGGAATAATTGTGTGATTTACTGCCCCGAAGGCTGAGTAGTACTGTGTGGCTGTAAATGCCCAGATAATTCAGACAAAACCAGGATTATTTGAGTTTGGATTTTATCCAGTGAATTCTATCAATCATTTCCTTCACCGTGGCAAGAAGCAGGCCTCTCTGGAAACAGTCCTGTTAATCATAGACACAGTCAGAAGGGAACATTAAAATCAAGTCTAGTTCTATGTATTGGCCACTAGATAGCGCTATTGTTTTCTGTATGTATCACCACGAGTCCTGCTAGAAAACCATAGGAAGCCTGAGGGGAACATATGTTGGGTACCTGAAGTAGACTAGGAATGCACCAGCCCATGCGTGTCTTGTTCTAAATGGCATCTCAGCTGCCAGCCATGATGTCAACAGAAAATCACCCGCATACTGCATAGTGGGGTATATGGAGGAGTCTTCATTCAGCACTTCGGTCTATTCCATTAAATCTCTTCGTATGGGTTGAGCTCTCAATACCTAACTGTGAACATAATATTATAAGCCCACAGGTCTTTTTCTAAGTATCTAGCTATCAGACATTAGTGGTTATCATAGACTCATAAATTTGAGGATCATTTATTCAGTCTCAGGAAAGAAAAATAATCTGTCAAAAATTTACTCTGCTCCTATGATAAACAATTCTACACATACACACAGACACACACACACAGACACACACAAACACACACACACACACACACGCACACATGCATACGTACACGCACAAGCACACATGTATGGCACTTTTCATTGAGCTCTTCTGTGACTACCCAGTGGTGCTACAGGTTTGTGTATGAAAAGACATATCTGATGTCTACAGGACAAGCCACTGCTCCTATAAGGATAGAAAAACAACCTATAAAAGTTCTCCAGTGGGAGAGAAAGAATCCTCACTTTGCCTGACTTTCTGCCTTATAGGACTTATGCTCCCTACAATGCTTACTAAAGTCATATGAAACTCTAGCAATAAGGTAGAACCACACATAGCTATGCACCTACCCCAAAGGAGAAGTCCATTCATGTTCTCTGGCTCAGTGCTTCCCAGCCTCTAAGCCAAGCACCAGTCCCCTCTGACTATTTTCTGATTTCCTGTGTTTTAATTCTATTTTCTAAGAAACTAGATACACAATTATTTTCAGTTCCATAAAATGGATTGCACACTAGTTACACTGTGTTGAGCTATGTCGTAGCATATATTTACATATGATGCTGGTTTTCACAGAACCTCTTTCCATGACAACATGATCCACTGGACCTTTCTTCCTTGGTTACTACTATTGCCTTGCCACAGCTTATAATAACTGCTGCTCTGAGCAGTTATCATTAGGAATCATAGTCCATCTCACATGGATTTTCCCATGTACTGTGTTGCATGCTTATTTGGTTTATGGCTTTTTTCCTGAAAGCCCCACAAAGGGAAAGAGCTCCTTATGTGGCTTCAGAAAAGGACAGTGTCAAGGGAGCTGTGTCCTAGTGAGCCTGAGCTGATGGCCCTCAATAAGAGAGTTGACCTCTCCCAGGGCCATCTCTCTGAATACAGCTCCATAAATATAGGAGGAGAGCTCATGACTTCAAAACCAAGGTCTTCTCATCCATCTCATTCAATACAAACCTACAGCTGACCTACTCTGGTCAGGCTCCTAGCTGATAATCACTTCAGATGCCTCTAGATTCCAGCATCATTTTTGTTGAACCTTCTCGGAAAAGGACAGATGGTCTAGGGCACGCTCATATAGCCAGCTCATGTAACTCAGCTTTGTGTGTCCTGATCCTCAACATGTTAGACTGCAATAGCAACTGACAAGAAGTTAGGAGAGTTGTGGAGATTTTCCTTAGTTTAAGAGGTAACCAGTCCACAATATCATCCGGTTATTATTCATTGTGCCAGGGGATGATCCATAGCAATGAGAACCTTAATACAGGAATTTACTCATTGGTGTGATAGTTTCCCTGTGGATGACCTCTCCCTGATGAGACCACTGAGTCTGTGGGGCAGAGTCAATTTTTCATTCTTTTTCTCTCATCACTAGTGTAAACCACCCCCACATTCTCCATTCCAGCACCCCCATCTCAGCTGTCACTTTTCTTTTCTTGCAGCCTCTCTCTGGCTTCCCATATCTAACCCTCCTTTCTCCAATGCACCCCACCCCCAGTCTTTGCAAAAATGTCACTTCTGCAAAGGCCTCTCCTTATGCTTTATTTAAATCTGCAGCCTAGGGTCCTTGCATCTGTAACACTTAACTACACAATGTTCTCACGATCTGACATGCGATGTATTTTTACTTCACCCATTGCTAGGTCCTCACTTCCACAAGGGAGCATTTGTCTGTTTTATACACTACTGCAATCTCATTGCTTACAAAGTTGCTTGACACATAATCAACACTCAATAAATGTGTGTTGAATGAATACATAAGGTATTTAGCAGAGCATTTTCCCAAGTCTGGCCAGTAAAGGAATACTTGTTAATGTGAGTCACCATAGCTGTTCAGGAAAATGGAAGTCAAAAGTCACTTATAAGGGGAAGCATGAGAGATTCAGTAGCTTAACAGCTGCTAAAAATCTACAGACCTTGTACAAATGAGATTTTCTTGGGTTCCGAAAGAAGCCAAGAATTCTTGATATGAGGTCCTTCAGATATTAAATCATAGAAGACTCTGGAAGATGGGTCAGTTGAAGATTCCAAAGCCACATGCCTCTCAGGATTGTCTAACCTTGGACACGCCTGTAGATGGAAGAGTGACCTAAAGGGGCTTTGGTAAAAACAACAGCAAAAGCCACTTGAAACGAGATGGTGGTGGCTTGCAAAGCAAGCTTGTAAAATATAGTCTGTTTCATGGAATGGTGCTCTGCAAAATTAATTATTTCTAACATTTTCGTTTTACGGATGGGGATCGCAGGTAGGAATTATTCATTTTACTACAGGTTTAACACTGAACAATGTTTGCACATTGCCATGTGTTCTTATTTTCTGTCTTTGTGCTTTGAGATCTGGGGCTTTTGCTGACTTTCAGGGACTATTCACCCCACCTCAGCACATGACTTCCCACTAAGGAAAAGCAAGTCCAGTGCAAATGAGCCAATTCAAATCTTCCTATGTGTGGGCCATCAGATCCTGCTCCTCTTCTGCTCTAATCACTCTTCAGCCAGCTACCAAGCAAAGATAAACACAGAGCATGGTGAAGTGACCTAAGCCAGCCAACCCAAGTCTGTTGTCCCTGCCTCACCCATGAGTGCTGATACAGAGGCCTTTACCGGTGTTTTCTCTGGTTCTCTTCTCTTCCTGGCTCACTGGAGCTTGTCCCTGTGGATGCCCATGTGTGACATGTCCCATCCCTTGACTTTCTGTGGGAAGGAGATTATCTTTTCGAAGGGAGTTGTGTATTTGCTTTTCTATTCTTATCCAACCTAAATAATGACAAAATGTATGTTTTAAGATTGTGAGGAGGAAAAACAGTTAACTTTTGCTTTTTAGTCTTTTATACTGTTGTCTGGTGTATATGTGATCGGAAAACGTTGATTCGGGTGATTGAGTCTTCTGTATTCTCAAGATGAGGAGGAGAGAGTACATGGTAACAAACTAGCGCTCAGTGGGAGGGTCTTAGATGCTCTGTAGGTTGTGGTTCTCTTTCTTCTTACTTCAGTCTCAATGATTTTCCTGTAGACTTTTTACCTCTATTTTTTCTTTTAGAGTCAAGAACTTTTACCTTTTTCTGTAAGAAAACTATGCAGGCTTTGGGTATGACTATTTAAAAAAAAATCCAAGGGTTATTTGAATGTACATACCATAGTACATGATCCCTGAGAAGGCTATGAGGTGACTAATAGACATACATCATATATGATAAGGATGCACTGGACAAGGAGTGGGGGAGTCATGTTCTAGGATGGACAGAGAAGGATGGTATGAGGTCTCATTATACTACCCAGAATGGCATGGCATTAAAAAGTTATACATTGCGAATTTCTGAAATTTTTCATTTATTGGTTTCAGACTACATTGTACTACAAGTAACAAATGACGAGGAATAAAATTACAGTGAAAAAGGAAATGCTATATTTATTCATCTTAAAGTGTTAACAACATTCAGAGGTGAATTGCATAGATTATTGCACTAACACTCAAGGCAAATTACCTTAGAATGTGATTTCTGTAAGTCACAATTGATGTAGTTTAGTACACCACATCTCATACACATGTACAATGTTTATGCACCAGCTCCAAGGGTGAGTTTTTAAGAATTGGGGTGGAAGGGGGTGTCAATGTAGTGGCTTGTCAGCTGTCATCTGTCATTCTTAGTTACACAGTACCAGACACAATACCAGATATTTTTCTAGAAATAGAGGAATAATCAAGAAGACAAAATCAATTTTGAAAAAGTGTTCTTTCAAGAAAGAATTTAAAAATAAATAAGTAAATAAATACTACATTAGTTATTTGTTTAAGAATCTCATATAATGTGTTTCGACCATACTCACCCCATTCTTCAACTTCTCCCATATCTACCCTTCTCACCATCAACTTCCTACTCATACAACTTTAAGATTTCTTCTTTTACCCACATCGAGTCTAAAGTTTATTTTGTGTTACCCAAGTTGTCTTAGGAGTGGGGCTGTCCCTGGAGTGTGGTTGGCCTCCCAAGAGTCACATCATAAAAAAAACAAAACAAAACAAAAACAAACAAACAAAAAAAACTCTTCACAAGAAAATTCTAAATTATCTTGGAAACTTTTTGTATGATGGACTAGGTCAAAGAACATCATAGCTTATCAAAGTGCTCACAGGTGACAGCTATTGCTTTTCCTCTTGAGATGGATCTTGTCATACATCTATAGATGAACCTGAATCCTGGATTCAAGCAGTACTTTGCTTCTGCCTCTCAAGTGCTAGGACTACATATAGGCTTTCTGGCTCTGCTATCATTTCCTGTGTCCAAACTGCAATTCCAATAGAAACAATTATTACATATAGAGAACATAGATTTTGTGAAAATTACCATTATCTACTTAATAATGTACCATCCTGTTTTCATGTTCTAATCATAGCTGTTATTTATAGTTCACTAAACAAACAGAAGCTGTCTTGAGAAAAGAAAGTCTAGAAATGACCTACTACCAATGACAGGTCAACTAGAAGAAGACATCAAGCTCACTCTAATCTTTGAAGAAAGAGATTGGAACCCCTGTTTAATAAATTGGCTCTCACCAGATAACCAAAAACTTTCTCCATCACTTGCATTAATTATACCAATGGGAGGAAGAAGAACATGCCCCTATCGGTCAGTTAATGAATGCCAAGCTCATCTTTTCTTGTTGTACTATCAACCCCACTACACACATGTGGAAATTCAGGCTCTGGAAGGTAAAAACATTTGCCTAAGACAACAGAGATATAGAAAGCCTGAAGTATGAACCTGGGTCCAGCTAGTTTTTTACTGAATGTACATACCTTGTCACTCCAAGGTATCAAAGAACCACTTCTTGTTATATTAATGCAAAGAAAAGCCTTAGTTTTTGTATGCAGATAGACATTACAGTAAAATTTACCCTAAGTATTATGCTTCACTTTAATCCACACATACCCACATACCTTACACTCATTTATTTTTTTGTGTGAATGTTTATGTGTCTGGCTTTCAACAGCTGAATTATTCAAATAAATTAATTCTTTACACTTGGCAATTCTGATCTGATTATACAAGAGATAATATATAGAAAATCCTTTTATAATTGGGCCACTCTTACTCTGGGGATTTCCAGGATTCTTACCTTTAAATTAAGTCAGTAGTCTAGGACTGGCTTTAAAATTTATTTCTAATAGGCATGGTGAACAATTTTTCTGATGATGTACTCAAGTAGAAAATAATGCAAAATTTATGTATTTTGCATAGTTGTGCAACATATAAATGACCACTTTCTAAGAAAATTGGTTTCCCTAGATTATTACTACTATCTAAATTAAGAGTTAATTTAGTTTACAGCCTACCAAATCTAAGACTTCTATGCTTGGTAAATTCTTGTTCTAGTGAATCTCCTAACAACTACACCACCTGTTCACTGTTCCTAAGAAAGATAGCCAGATTCATTCCCAGAGAGATCATTTTTAATTTGTAAAGCCACAGCCTCCCTGATGAGCTTGGACTCCATGCTTTCCTTTCCCTTCAAGTCATTTCCACTTTGCAAACTCTGATTCTGGCTCAAGTCCAAGGTTTCAAAGGAATGAGGTCACTAAATATCACTTGCCAGATCTCTCCAGCAAAGGACAATGACCAAGGACCTCATGGAAAATCTCACACAAAGCCAAAGTAGAATTTGTGCTAATGAAGCAGAAGTGTTGGTTACCTCGATGCTATCTCTCAAAGGCAGCATAGTTACTGTCTTGTCCTGGCCAGCCCATTCCTCTTCAAGCTCTCCTGCACAGACACAGAGATTCCAAGTCTAGATCTGACCTCATTTGTAAGAACTATTTTTTTTTTACCCTGCTCAGCAGCCAGTGCCAGTCCTGAAAAACTAAAGCAGAAGATTATGAGGAAGAATCTCATCTTTTATTAAATGGAATGTATCATCTCATGTTATCCGCATTTATTGTAATGTGCTGTATTAGTAGAAATAGATTTCAGTAAACAAAACCCTTGAACTTGGAGACCAGCTATCAGATATGTGATTTCAATTTCACTTTATTTCTCTTTGCTTTTCCTCCTTCATTGCTAAAAACTAGAAAAATGCTAATAATTTTATCTGCCGAACTTCAGATATGTTGAAATACTGCATAAACAGAACAAAGTATTGTTGTTTACTATGAAACCAGATAAAACCTTCAATATAAACAAAATCTACAGCAATGAATTCAGTAGCAATAAGAATAAGAAGATGAGCCAAACCAGCCTTCCAGAGGTGTGTGAATTGGTACTAAGCACCCAAGCAAGTATTTAGTTAACATTCTGAATGTTAAGTTAGCTTTCTGTAATAGTCAGTTGATATCAAGGGTATATAACAACATGGGATTTGTGGAGAAAATCTATACAGCTTTTGTTCAGTCTTGTTTTTTTCAAAGAGGCTCTCATAATGTAGCCTTGGCTAGCTTTGCCTGAAACTCATTCTGTAGACCAAACTCACAGAGATCTGCCTGCTTCAGCCTCCAGGATGCTGAAATTAAAGAATGAAAGGACCACCACTGAAGGCAAAAGATGATTCTTGAAGTACAAGGCTTTAAGCTGGATATGTAATCTATGTCAAAATTTTAGGACACAGTGGTAGCTCTTTTGTACATAATAATAGAAATGAGGTGTGGAAGGCTGAGGGATCAAAAAGCACAAAAGACTGAAACCAGAGCTGTCTGAATATGGTGATATCATAGACCACCTGCCCCTGTGAAAAGTGCCTTTGAGTGGTCTTGCCAAATGAAGTCTCTCTCACAGTAGGAGAATAATAAGGCTCCAATTAACAAATCCCTACACTCCAAAGTTAATTATGTGGGTCTTGAAAATGGTGGAAAAACTCATTCCCAGGAAAGACTCAATCAGGCATTACCCACCCTGGGTACAAAGAAGGATTGGGAAGCACCATAGAAGTGTCCATGTGTGCTTATGGTTGATAAATAACTTCAAAAATTTTAGGCGGCGTCCCAGCTCACTCTGGAGCAGGGGCAGCTGAACTCTGCACCTGGCCACACCCGCAGCCCCTGCTGCTCAGGGAATCTACTAAGAGCCCTACTGCGACCCTGAACTGAGTGAACTGAGCAAACCAACTGCAGGGGTCTATGAGGGGCGGATTTGAACCCTGACCAGAGGTGAGGAGGGCTCGGCGGGCCTCAGCGCCTGTATCCTGGC
>PVIH01019004.1:0-17107 GCA_004025045.1 Sigmodon hispidus
TGGATCTCAACAGTGATGGACAACTAGATTTCCAAGAGTTTCTCAACCTTATTGGTGGCTTAGCTATAGCATGCCATGACTCCTTCCTCCTGGCTTCTCAGAAGCGTTTCTAACCCTCTCAGTTCCCTTCCAGCCACCAAGCCATCACGTCTTTCCCCATCTATACCTGCTCTGAGCCCATCACACCCACCACCACATGAAGCCCATTCCTGTTGACAAAAATAAAACAATGTCATTTTTTTTTTTTAGTGTAAAAAAAAAAAAAGAAAAGAAATGATTTAGAAGAAAAACTAAGAGTTGTGGTTTGTGGTGCTCCTAGACTGAGTTTTTTACTGACATGTAGCCTTCCCTCTACTGATGCAGACTGAGTGGTAGTAGTAAGTGAAAGAGGAAAAACATGCTTTTACAGTTCTTTCCATAGAATAGTATCATGATAGAAACAACCTGGTCTTTGGTCTAACTGAGCCTTGAATTACTGCAAAAAGCAGCAAATATACTGTCATGTAAATGTATTATATATAAATAACAGTGAAACATCAAAGAAGGACTTAGCTCATGTATCATCCTTACAGGTGTCAGTGTACCACATACCTGTACCCTAACCCTAACTCCAGTCCTCCGAGTATGATTTGAGTCAGTGATTTCTGAGGGGAAAGAAGTGCTGTGTCAGGTTACCTGCTCTGTGTCATCTGACTTCTGAGAACAGAGACAGTGATTCTTTTGGCAGAAACACATGTCTGAAATAGCTCTTAAACTCTTTGAGCATAGAAGTTGCCAGTACATTAAATGAACTTGAAATAGATCTGGGGCTGAGAATAGGTTGTGACTGTGCCTGGAAATGGAGATGGTGTTCACACTGAGCTGTCTGCATAGAACAGCTGTATCAAAAGACTGAACTGGCTCACATAGCACCTTCCATTCAGTTACCAGCATGTGGACACAAAGAAACCACTCCCTGGGAGACTTATCTGTGAAATGGGAATTATATCCTGATGCCTCCATATGGACTGTTTTAAAGCCCAAAAGTATAGCATATCTGAAAGACATTTGTGACAAAAGTTTTCTTGCCTCTCCTCTAACGCTATGAGGTATAAAGAAGGCATTTTCCTTAAATGTACCAAAAAGAAAATGTAATGAAAACCAGAAAAAAAACACTCAGAATCTTTCAAGCATAGGAGTTCTACCAACACCAACCTGGGAGTGTTGGTCCTGTGTGTGTTTAAGCACAGCTGGGAATAGGGGTTGGCTACTGCAGGAAGTCCATTGGCTCATGGGCACCTCTTCCAGTAGAATCATGATCACTCACAGTGTACTGACTTGCACAGTTCTGTTCTATTCTTGCTTTTTTATCATAACATTCTAAACATTTAAATGAGAATTATCCCCACTTCGGTGCATCCTAATTTAGTCTAATTATCTTTTCCTCCAAATAATTCTCTTATGACTAGTCAGTAACCTCCAACATGTCATCATATTTTACTCTGGATAGCTCAGAACCTGGGCACATGCATGAAGGGGAAAGCACATTAGCCCTTCTTGCTGATAACATGTTTGATGTCCCATCTGAAAGCTGAGGTGAAGGGAAGATCCTCTCTCAAGCAGTGTCATTTTGGAGTCTAAAAATCATCTCTACTCAGAAAACAAACAGCAAATCACTTGACATTTTGTGGCTGATCCATCCAGAAACTGCCTTAGGTTATTGTGGATAGACAAATGGCAGAAAATGTAATACTTAGCTGCCAGGTGTAGAAGCAGACTCTTCCTGTTCCTCATGCTTATGATTGCCAAAGAGGGCAGGAGGAATGTAATCATCTATAGCCTGGACACACATACACACATAAACACACTCTCTACTATCGCTTTGAAGAGGAATTGGTACATACACCATGAGTCTGCAAGAACCTAAGAGCTGGCCCAGGAAACACTCAGATAAAAGAAGCCTGTCTCCTTTCCTTAAACATGGAGGGAACAACTAATCTGAGCCTCAGTGTTCCTCAGTAAAAAATAAGTATGATTTTTACAGATTGAGGATAGGTTTCTATTCTGGGTCATTTTTCCAGAGTCACTAGAAAGAAAGAACAGAATGTTTACCTAAGAAGCTGAATGTAGTCAGTGGCCATTCTGAAGTTTGCTTTGTGCTAGAATCCCTCAAAAACCATGAAACACTCTGTACATCCACCAGTGTGCTAGTGGACTTTCTCTCACTTAACATCAGCCTTTAAAATAATCTACTTCTCCAACACATGCATGGACCAACTTTGCTATTTTTCCAATGACAATTTGAGAACACATTGAGCTACTTTGAGCAAATATCCCTCCATGAACCTCCTCTTTAGTGACTCTGGTCAGGTTCTATTTAGACAGACAACCATTAAGTCTTATGGGTTTTGCTACATCTTTCTGCATTTTCATGGTGTCTTCTATATTTTATTCATTGATCTGATACTTTAAGAAGATCAGGGATAAAAGTACTAAATCAAAGAGTGATGACATAGTTAAATCAAAACAAAGCACCACGAATAAGACTAGCAATGAATGAACTACTCATTAAGAAAAAAATCCTGTAGCAAAAGCATCAGTGTAAATTGCCAAGAGCTCTAAGTACCTTTTTTATGGTGATTACATTATAACAGTTGAAATATTATTATTGGTGCCATATTTTGAGTAATAGAGGGCTCATGCACTAGCCTGAGTAGCTAATCATCATTTCTGATAGCAGCTCAGGAGCAGAAACTCTCTTATCCTTTCTCACTAAGACCTATTCTTGGGCTCCAGAAACATAAGAGACAATTAAAAGAATTGTCTCTGTGAGACAAAGGCATGTTTTTAATCAGTCATTACATATCCATTGAATATTTACCAGAGGTGGGGATGTAGATATAATCCTGGCCTTAAGGAGGCTTTAAAATAGCAAGAAAGATGGTAAGTAAGTAATTAGTGTTATGGCCTGGCAGAATGAAGATATTCAAAGAGAAAGTAGGTCTCTCAATCTGGATATCAGACTATTGAAACAGTGGGCCCTAAAGAAATGAGAATTTTTCCCAAGAACCTCATGCTGGGAGAAGAAAAAGGCCTCAGCCAGAGGATGAACTCATCATCGTGAAAGAGACTGCATAGAGTTCTAACAGCTTGTCTGAATACCCTACCAGATGAGATGAAGCCCACATAAGGATGGGTCTGTGGTTGGAGGGACCACACCTCAACCAGGACTGCTTAGATGTACATATCCTTGGTCTTCTGTTTGAACTTTAATCTCATTTCAAGGATTGAAGACAGACTTAGGGGACAGGCTACCGGATCTCCTTGAAATTAAATTTCTTAATTTGGCCACATTAAAGAAATCTCCTTTTTTCTTTCATTTATTCATTCAGTTCTTTTAACTGACTTACTAGGAACAGGAGACTAAATTGGCTTAGGGCACAAACTGTGACCTAATGGATAGCATTAGAGCATGTGTGATGATTCATGGAAAGGTACCAAAGGCATTTAACATGGGTGAGACCAAGTGACAATCAGTGGTCAGACTGTGGTAGGACAGAGAGACCTGACAGACAAGTGACAGTAGAGGACTGAAGGAAGAGGCTCTTCTGATGGAGCTGAGATGATGTGGACAGGCCTCTCTGATGGTAAACAGAGAAAGCACAGCAAACACTGAAGGGTCACAGTGCCTCACCTGCCTCCCCAACATGTCTCTCTGGGATGTCAGCCTGGCTCTGTCCCCTGAACTCTGAGCATCTGTCTGCCCCTTCCACATTCCATGTGGGTACTAATAGGTAGGTCATGATAGTCAATACTTAGAAAGAACTTTTGGACATGCATAAGGGAACAAGTCTTTAAATCTACATTTATAATATCTAAAAAAACAAACAAAAAACAAACAAACAAAAAAAAAACCCTCCTAAACCATAGAGAATATCAGGAAGGATGCTACAGGAATACAAGGACTTGCCTCGGGGAAGTTGCAAAGGATGAAAAGATAGAAAAGACAGATCCCAATCTTAGAAAGGGGAGTGATAAAATTAAACCCTTGCCTATGTCTATTCATTAATCAAGTCTTGACCAATCACAATGCAGATGCATTATTTAGAAGACCACAACTGGGAAAATATATGAACATTAATCATCAAAGACCTTCCCTTAAATTAAATTAAATGATACTCAGTTGGAACATAATTTCATAAGGTACAAATAGTTGAGCTACCACAGTGAGAGGATTAGCCTCTCTAGATTCTCTCAGACCATTTATTTTTATTTGTGAAGATGAAAATTACAGAGGTTTTAAGATTCTCCTGCTTGCCATGTATTCTCTCAGGCAGCTACATGACAAGCTGCAAAAGTATCAGAAGCCAGATGGCTATCCCTACATGGGTCAGAGTGTAAATTTTAATTGACAAAATGAAGGTGCAGCCAGTACTCCTGGCATTTCAAGCAGTGAGCATCCTGCTTCTTAATAGGTGGGGAATTCAAGAGGAAGTGAATGTCAACACAACACCCCTCAGCAGCTGCTCGATAAATTCCAATGTGAGAGACACTGATATTAAGGTTTTGTGGGCATTTTTTGCTTCAACTTTTAAAAGGAAAGATTATTTCCAAGGGATTCGTATTCATTTTGTATAATGCCAAATGATGAAACAAACTGTCAGAGACAAATTTTATTTTGAGCCAATAGCTCCTTGGTTTAATCTGTTTTCTTCTAGAAGAAAAGATTCTAAAAATCAGCCTACCTGCATCCCTGGCCAGCAAGCTATTATAGAGTAATACACTCCTGAGGTTGTCTTGAAAAGATGAATTTAAATTGTCTTATTTCTTCTGGAACATCTATAGAGATGGTGTCTGGAGTAGTCTATCTCTTTTTCTTGGTTATTGTTTAGGAAACCATAAAAAAATTCTGATGTGTCAAATGGTTAGGTTTTCTTGGTAGGTAATAGGTAGTTGTCCTGGATATAAAAGATTAATATTATATCAAAGGTCAGATTCTCTATCAGCCACCATGTGGCCAGAGACACTAAAATGTACTTTCCACAGTCATTGAGTTTTCTTAGAGTACACTGAAAAGACAGCTAGTGTCTTCCAAATGTGTGATTCTTTACCTCGGGACTGTTATGATTGATGCTTTGAATCACTGACTTACAATATGACAGAATAAACAGGACAAAAGTTCCAGTACTATGCACACCCCAAATTCTTCCCTCAGTCTAGCAGAGATGCAAGACTAACCTGCTTCTCCAGATTCCAGCTCAGACTGACCAAGATGTACCAATAATAATGGGTAACTAAATTGAACCTGCTCTATGGTGGACACTATGCTGAGAAACACAGAACACTGTAGACATGGATCCCACACTCAAGATATTTGCAACATAATGTAGAAAATCACATTATTCCACTTAGTGAAAATAAACCAAGCCTGAGGTGAACTGCAGTGATTCTCTTGTTTGATGCAAAGATTATTTGCAGCAAAATTTTCTGAGATGCTTTATTAAAATGCACCTCTCAAAACTTGGATTCAGAATGTCTGATAGGAAGGACCTGGAACTCCACGTTTCAACAGATTCCCAGAGAGATTCCCTTACCTATGTAACTCTCACCACCGCTACCATTGGCTTGTGACAAGAGCCCTGCATTGATCCCAAAGTACCTCACCTCAAGGAAGGCAGGATGTCATGGCTGAAGGGATTTTTAAAACTATGTGTAGTAGTCCACAGAAGAAAAAAATTAATTAAGAAATGGAGCAGAGAGAGAGGAGGGGAGGGAGGGGAAGGAAGGGAGGGAGAGAGAGGGGGGAGGAAGGGAGTGAAAGGGAGGGAGGGAAAAGGAGGGAGGGAGGGAGAGAGAGAGAGAGAGAGAGAGAGAGAGAGAGAGAGAGAGAGAGAGAGCGTGAGAGCCCCTGTGGTGGTTTGAATAGGAATGACTCCAAAGGACTCATGTTTAAACGCTTGATCACCAGGGAGTGACCCTGTTAGGAAGTGTGGCTTTGTTAGAGTAGATGGGTCTTTATTGGAGGAAGTGAGTCTCTGGAGGAAGGTTTTGAGATTTCAGATGCTCAGACTATGCCCAATGTCTTAATCTTACTTCCTGCTGCCATGAGATCCAGATGTAGGACTCTCAACTACTTCTCTAGCTCCATGTCTGCCTGTGTGCCACCATGACAACAAGGGACTGAACCTCTGAAGTGTAAGATTCTTCCAATTAAATGTTTTCTTTTATAAGAGTTGCTGTGGTCATGGTGTCTCTTCACAGCAATACAAGTCCTAACTAAGACATACCCTAATTGATCTTGAAGTAGGAGGAGGCTCTATTTCCTGCCAGGCTGTGATTCTCAATGTTGCAGCACATGCCTTTAGAGGCCGAGGAGCTCTGTGGTAGAAGACAACTGTTGAGGATTTTACCCTTTACCGCTGACGGCATTAATCTCAGGGATCAATTGTACACAGGTGGAAGAGCTCACTTCCTGGCACCTGGGTCCTTTACCAGGGGAGTTGCTACATATGTTTTTCTCTTCCTCTACAGAGCTTCCTAGAGCCCACCCTAACCACAATTATGCACACAAGCACACATTTTCAACTTCTATGTTACTTCTCAAATTCCTCCTGCTTAATCCCCACACTATTCCTCAAAAAGACTTTTGGGGTCATAAGGCTTGGTCTTAACGTGGTCTATCATTTAAATGACTTGAGATGACCCTCTAGAAATTTTCCTCTCCAAATCTTTGAGTCCAAATTCCTTGTAAAATAGGCATGGTGCTGATACTCATTGGATTGGTCTAAGGGTCAAAAGACACAATGTATGGGCTGGGGAGGTGGCCCCAGTTGGTTAAGTGTGTGCTGTTCAAGCGTGGAGTTCAGATCCCCAGCACCCACTTAAACAGCCAGACATGATGACCAGTGCAGTGCAGGGGAGGCAGCCAATGCCCCAGAGTTCACCTGCCAGCCAGTCTGTTGAGGTCAGAGAGCTCCAGATTTAGTGAGACACTCTTTTAAAAGCAAGGGTAGAGATGGGCTGTCCATAAGGCTGAGAAGGTAAAAAAGTCACCATAACTAGAGCAGCTCAGCAGGTAAAACCCAACAATCTGTCTTTAATCCCTGGAATTCACTGAAAGGTAGAGAGAGAATTGACTCTACAAAACTGTCTTCTAATCCACACACATGTGACATGGCATGCATGCACCTACATACATTGTACAGATCTAGCTAATAATAATTAATAAAATACATTTTTAAAAAGATGGAGAGTAAATGTGAAAGACACTCAACATCAACCTCTGTCCTCTATACATGCATACACATATTCAAGCATGTACACACACACACACACACACATACACACACACACACACACATGCATACACAACATATCCAGACACAATATATGTGAAGCCAAACTCTGAAAACTTTTCAAGTCCAGTATGTGTTGAACAGAAGAAACTGACATGCCCTACTATCAACTATACAATAGATACAGAGGCTGGGTGAGGTGGACTCAGGTCTCAGGAGCAGCCACTGCAGAATGGCCCCCAAAGGAACCGTCTAAAGTAATGAGGAAAGCGGACCTACCAGTGACTCCTGTGGGCAGTCTGGAATACCCTCAAAAAGGTCAGTTCTTAAAATAAAAAGAAGGCAAACATGTGGAGAGGAATGCAGCAATGAAAATTAACATTTTCAATGGGCAGACTCTGTGAGGAAGAAAGATGGAAACCCATAGAGGACAAGCCAGACAGAGAGATGCATTGGGAAACATGAGAAGGAACGAACAGACACACAGTGGGGGAGACAGAAAGCAGGTTACATGAGCAACACTGAGTTCTAAAGGTCCTAGTTCCTCAGGAGTCTGGTGTACTTGGCTGTCCTGACATGTTTCCTTCTTCACAAGAAATCTGGAATGTAACTCTTACTTTCCCAATTCCTCAGGTGTGTTCAAAAAACCTAAAACAGTCTCCTGAGGAGATACCATAGACCATTGCTGCCCAGCCTGGTGGTACCTAATCCCAAATGGTAAATTTTGTCATTATAAGTCTCAGTCTTTCATTTGACCCAAGACTCATTAGCCCGTTAAAGTGTACTTGTGCGTTTGTGTATGTTTGTGAGTGCACATTTATTTGTGTGCATGTCCCTTTGTGTTTAATTGTGCATGCATATTCATATGCTCATGTTTGATCATGTGTGTATGTTCATCTGGTTTTGTGTGTGTGTTTGCATATGTGTGTTTGTGTGTGCACATGTGCCTATGCTATTTGTGTATTTAGGGTGGGTTTATGTGTTTTTGTGAGTCTGATTTTGTGTTTGTTAGTGTGTTCATGAATGCATTATGTGTTTGCCTGTCCATATGAGTGCATTTGTGTCTGCTTCTATGTGAACATGCATATATTTGCATGTGTGGTTATGTATATATTTTGTGCATGCATATATTAGTGTAAAAGTGTTAATATGTGTGTGCCTGTGTCAATGTGCATCTATGCTTATTTGTGTGATTGCATGCCTTTGTGTATGTTTTTGTGTGAGTTTGTACATATGTGTGTACATTTGTCTGCACTTGTCTATGTGTGTCTGCATTCATATCTGTTCTCTATATACTTGTATGTGTGTATTTGTGTGTGAGTTCATTTGTATGTGCATGTTTGTGCATTTATGTGTGTATTTGGATATGTATATGATGTGTGTATTTGCATTTGTATGTTCTTATTTGTGTCTGTGCTTCTCCATATATGTATTTGTCTATAGTGTGTGCTTATACATTTGTTTGTATGTGTGCTGGTGCTTATGTGCCTGTGTCTCTGTATGTGCATGTATGTTTGTGTACTTGTATGGGCATGTCCATGTTTTTTCATGTGTATGTTGGTGTGCACATGTGTTTTTGTGTATGTATGTAGGTGTTTGTGTCTTTGTTGTGTACATACAAGTGAATTTGTGTGCAAGTATGTTCTTTTATGATGATCTGCATGCATATATTTCTGTTTGTGTCTGTGTTTGTGCTTATGTCTATTTGGTATGCATTTATTGCTTATGCTTTTGTGTACATGCATGTGTGCATTTGTGTTTATATGTGTGTGTTTGTATGTTTGTGCATTTCTGTGCCTTCTATGTGTGGTATGTATGTGTTTATATGTGAATACATGTGTTTGTGTGTGTGCATATGTGTTTTGTGTATATGTAGGATTTGGGGGCTTTTTTTTGTTTGTTTGAGACAGGGTCTCACTGTATAGCTCTGGATGGCTCAATATGTAAACCAGAGATGGTCTGAAATTCCCAAGTGTTGGGATTAAAAGCATGCACCACCACATCAGACATGTGTTTGAGTGTCTGTATGCATGTGTGTGTTTGTGTATGTTGTGTATAGTTGTACTCCCAACAATAATTCTTTTTATCAAAAAGTCAGCATATTATCTACATGAACATTACCTCTTAAGACATAAAACATGAGATGCAATAGAGTAGACTATGAACTAGACTTTTTGTATTTCAGGGCTACTAGAATAGGTACAATAATCTGCTCATTGCTATCTCAGATGATCACCCATGCCTGCACAAAGCAAGACCTAAGACAGGATCCAAGACCAATTTTAGGGGATTTATGCAAAACAGTTGGAATTTAAACATCCCCTCACCCTTTTTTTTAACCGTAGGCCTCAAAACTTCTCACCCTTGGTTAGATGCTCCTCAACAGCTTCCCTCTGAACTCAAGATATACTTGGCAAATTCAGCTTGCTTTATTGGTCATTCCCCCTCAATCCTCTTTCCTCCCCCACTGCTGGTCACTTTCTTCCTTTCTTATTTAGTGTTCCCTCCTTTTTGAATTATCTCCTTACCTTTCCTTGCCCTTTTGTGACTCCCATTACAATCCCCTTCTATCTTTAGCATAGCCCACCTGTGACCTTTGTGTTTCTTATCTCCTAAAGCTTGAGAGAGCTACTGTCCCATTTAAAATGCTTTCTGTCTCAGTCTCTGTCCACCCTTCTGCATATTATTGTTCGTATGTTCCTATACTTACCCTCCAGCAAATGCCTGGAGAGTCACACAGTGTGAGTCATCGAGATATTAATAAGTTATTTCTTGTGAAGGCAGATGACATCACTAGCCCACTGTCTGGAGGACATGTGCCCTTGATCAATTTTCTTCACAGTAGAAATGAGTGACTAATTTAGTCTTGCCAGCTCTGTCCCTTAAGGATGATTTCAAGAACCTTCTAAATTGATGCAGCAAGCAGACTTAGAATGAAGGAGGTCAACCAATTATGAGATTTTGATGCAGGCCAAAAAGAGACCTAGGAATCCTGTGGCCAAAACTAGGTGTAGTTGGAACATTTTAACCAAAAATATCCTGTATAAAATTATTTTTCATTGTGACCTGAAAGAATGAGTTGCTTAGCCTTACAGTGCTTAATGGCGTTACCAGTCAGTAAATATGTACTAGGTCTGTTACATCACTCCCAATCCTGTTAACCATCATTATGAGACTCACAATCTCAGAAAGTAACCTGAAAAAAAAAGGCCACAGAACTAGTGTGTGTGAAAGCTTCTTTCCATTGCAGCGTGATGCCATGTGTTTAGCATCCTTTCGTTTCTTCTTGGACATGGATAACCTGAGCCTTAGCTGACAGCAGAGGAAAGTCCAGCAGCAGTCACAGTACCAGAGGGTGTCTCCTCAGGCTGACCCTCCCTTTCACAGCCATTGTCTGCACCAAGTCTGAGACCCTGGAGACCTAGTGACTAACCATGGTTCTCAGTGTGTTTTATAACACACTACCCTACCCTGGAGAAGAAGCAGCATCTCATACCTTTGCAGGGCACTTCCCTGCTTTGTTACTTCGATCAACTCAGCTAGTGTAGGAAGCAGTGTAGGGTTTCTAGGACACAGCCAACTCTCTTTTGTCATGCCTGAACAATGTTTTAAATTTTTTAATTCCTTGATTGGAGCTGAGTGTGCTAACCTTGTATTGTGAAATTAAGCGAGGGTTTGTAAATATCTATCTTGCAACATGCTCAGATGTTATTTTCTGTATGTCTTCCTTGTCTCCCTAGATTATAGGCAGGGTAGACAAGGTCCCTGTGTTAATGACGATGGTAACATCTGCAGAGACAATAATGGATAAATTCATCTTAGCCGCTTGTGATATATGCTATGCCAGTTGCAGAGACAGGATTCTAGGAGAGTTCTGCACACAACAGAGTCCCTTTCCATAGATGAAACAGAGGAGACAAGATAAATGAGTGCCTTCCAAACATTGGCTGCTTTTTCTGCTTTGAAAATTGGAAATAATTCTCAATTTTATAAACATTTGTGGGATGCTTGCTCACTATATCTGTTTTGTTCTATGAAAATGATAGATGTATTAATACTTTAACTCTGGTTCAAGACACAGACATCTGAGAAAAACAGTTCCAAATTAATTGAAGCAACAGAAGCATAAGCAAAGTGTAATAGGTACCCAGAAGAAGAGACACAATTGTCTAGAATGGAGCCCTGCAGAGACTACAGGCAAACTGGTCCTACCCATAAAAAGAGAAATTCTGAACAAAAGAAAAGCAAAGATTTCTCCACTTCTACCATCAAAATTATCAGTCACACTCAGCATTGTTGCATGCATACTGCATTGTTGCATGCATACTATTAAAATACATTATATACACTGCTTTTAATCCTTCAGCAGCAATGTCAAGGATAGATATTATTTTATCTATCTCATACATCAAAAAAGTAAGTTTCTAGCTAAGCATCGTGGCACATGCCTGTAATTGTAGCTCTTGGACACCTGAGATAAGAAGATCCAATGTTCAGAACAAACTTGAGCTACATAGCAAGACCTTGTCTTGCCTTTCTTTTACCAAAAAAAAAAAAAAAAAAAAAAAGTATTTTTTTTCCTAAGGTACAATGGTTTGGCTAAGTGCTGGATTGGCTGACCTTATGTGACATCACGTATTTTGCTGTCACCCATTATTTCCATATCACTTCTGTGATATGTTCATGGGCACAGATGCCACCTCTATTAAAAAAAAACTACACTAATCACTCAATTAAATTTTGTTCTTTACTTTCTTTACATTCTAAAAAGGGGAGTTCAGTCCTAGTCATATCACCACAATAAAAATAACTTATCAGTATCATTATGTATTCTTGTATTGATGGAGCTTTGCAATATGACATGCTATTTCAAATGTGTCCTGGTATTAATGCCACACTGCAAAGCCATGATTCTTGCTATTCCTGCTTAGAGAGATGAAGACATAACACACATCAAGATTATAGATAATAAATTGATCTATCTTAAGTACTTTATGAGATTTTAGTGGAGAAAGGACAATCTTTACCTTAAGCCCATTTAAGTTGGCAAATGTAAACTTTACTTTTTCTCCGGATCCTTAGAGAAAGGCACAAACCTCCTTCTCTGTTGCAAACTGATCCAGTGCTGCTCACACCAGGCTTTGCTGGGCTGAGGATTCTGAAGGTCTCTGAGTCCTTTATCGTATAAAGAGAAATGATCATGTTTCACAGAGTAGTTGCTACCTGTTGGCCTGACTCAGGATACATTTGAATGCTTAAATTGCCAGCAAAGTCAAAGGCCAGCCTTCCAGATGAGTGCTGACTGACAGGAAGAGCAGACATCTTGAAGGAAGTGCTGTGTGCTTTTCACCCTCAGCTCTCAACCAGGATTAAATCAGAGTAGACAGGCACGAGCCCTACAAGTTTTTTATGTGACAAAAAGAAGGAAAGAAAGGAAGAGAGGCAAGAGATCATGTCCTTTCTCCAGGTCTTCTATTCCATACAAATTAGAGTGCTAAGCTGTGGATGTAAAAGAAGTAGGTGTGTAAATATTCTCAGTCTATATTATTCAAAAAATAAAAATATAACAACCATATATGATCAACTATTTTCTTGACCTGTTATCTACTGGAAATATATATATATATATGTATATATATATCTTAAAGTAAACTTTAAAATTATGTGTTCCTAAAAAACATTTATTTTATTTTTATGTATATGAACAGGTTGTATGTATGTCTGGGCACCACTGTGTGTACTCAGTACCCAAGGAGGCCAGAGAAGCGTGTTTAGAACTGGTATTATACATGGTATTGAAGCTTCATGAGGGTTCAGAAAATCAAACCAAAGTCTTCTGCAAGAGCATCAAGTACTTAACTACCGAGCTGTCTACCAGCCCCAAGATATTCCTTTAAGTATGCCAGCACATGTGGGGTGTGTGTATGTGTGTGTGTGTGTGTGTGTGTGTGTGTTATGTGTGTTCACACATAGTTGCGTCTTTCCAAGAAGGCATTGGATCTCCTAGAGCTGGAGTTTCAGGCTATTGTGAGCTGAGTGTTTGGAACAACAAAGATGAAGAAACCCCATCATTCTGCCTGTTATTCTCAGACCCCTCCTACTTCTGTGTTCTCACAATAGTCAACCCAAAGGAGGCCCTGGGCTCTGGTGGTCTGCATGTTCAAAGACAGCTACCTTCTCCATGACTCCTCTCCTTGGCGGTCACTCCCTCATCCTTAGTGGAATGGTGGGTTTCATTTTCCTATACTCCATTGCCAGTATGCTATGATATTGACTCTTTTGTAGATTCAGACAGCTACCTTGTAAGTTATTCCAGAGGAATAACATGTACCTCTCCACCTCATCTCCAGAGAGGAATCTCTGTAACAGTGCTTATTCTGAGGAAAAGGGGGTTTCTAGTTAGAAAAACATGAGCAGTTCAAGACCTGAACTGAAATCTGGGAACCCAACTCTTCTTGCCTTGTGACAAGATGGTTTCCCTTCAGACACACAGTCACACTGGCCTGCAGGTCTGATGGCAGTATCAGGGACTCGTAAATGAAGAATGCACAACACCTATTCAATAGTGTTCTCACGAGTGAATTTATGATTTCATCCCCTGAAGTACTATCTGGGCTGTCTACCAGCCAGGAATTCTGGAGGTAATTCTTTCTCAGACCATCTCTCTGGCTTTCCTTTCAATGGTTCTCTACCTTCCTAATGCTGCAACCACCATTTAATACAGTTTTTCCTGATGTGGTAACCCACAACCATAAAATTATTTTCATTGCTAATTCAAAACTGTTATTTTGCTGCTGTTATGTAATGCTATGTAAATATCTAATATGCAAAATATCAGATATGCAAACCCTGTAAATGGATCATTTGACCTCATAGGGGTCACGATCCATAGGTTGAGAATCATTCCCTGTGATTGAAGCCAGGACAGCACATGACAGTAGAATTAGTGACCCATCCTGCAGCCTGGGTGACTCCTGGTAGTCTCCCGTGAGCTCATTGGAAAGGCAAGACCAGATGCCTATGCCAGACATATCAAGTTAGAACCTGGATTTTAGTTATGTCCCGAGTCACTTTTTTGTACACTGAAGTTTGACAGGGAACTGGTGTAGAGAGTCATGGCGAAAAGTGCTGCAGTAGGAGGGATCCTAAATTATTTGAGGAGTCTCATGGAAATCTTCTACCAAAAGGTAGCATCCAAGTAGGAAACTTAATGAGCCACAGGGAGCACATGAGCACAGCAGGATCTGCCATCCACTCCTGAGCTTTTCCACCAGCCCTCCTCCATCCTCTCATGGCCCTCTGGAGTCACACCCATGTCCTGGATCTTGGCTCAGGGTCTGGCACTCTCAGGTACTCACTGCATGCCAGAGACATCAGGAAACCCCTTGCTGGCCTATGAGTCCAACCCTTAAAGTGGCTTCCAAAACCACCAGTCCACATCCCGGAGAGCAAGGCACTCTCTTGGAAGGATTTTTCTATGTGTATGAATGGAATGGAGGTAGGACTGATAGCTTGATAAACTGTACTCTGAATCTTGACTTTCAAGTGCTAAATATAGACAGTGCACATGCTGGAAGAGCTAAATATAGCCATGTTGGCATGGGAGCAGAGGGAAACTCTCTGGGGACAGACTGGATGGAGTGGTGACCCCACAGCTGCCACAACTACAAGTTAATTTATGACCCCTGCTGGGGAAAGGGTGCACTTTAATTTCATCCAGAGATGATTGGTGTGTCAGAGCATTTGTTGAGAGCCATGTTTCTGTTTAAAAAGCAAGTAAACAAGCAGGCAGCTCTAGATGCCTCTATCTGCCTCCAGCAGGTTAGTCTTCTCCATTGGGCTACAGCTCAAGGCTGTCCTCACTGAAGTGACTTTGAATCTCCTGGTGTGTTATTTTAATTCTGCCCCCCCACACACACCTCCCCAGATCTTTCTTGTTCAGTTAGACAAGAGGGCTCTAATTATTAAGGTCAAAGGTCAGAATGACAATGCATCGCTAATGCTGCCAAACTGGATGCCCCAAAGCGCCCTTTCTGGTTAAAGATCCTCCTTGGCCCAGCATACTCTGGGAAAGCCACTTAGCTTTGTTCAGGTTAGGGCCAAAGGAGAGAGAAAGGAGAGAGCCCTTGGCCCCCTGCCTCTCTCTCAGCAGCACATTAGAGTAGCACTCACACTCTTGGAAAAAGGCAGTCAATACTGGGTGGTAACTTCAGAACATGAAATGCTGCCTGCCTGTACTGCCAGTCCCAGAATCCATGGAACACAAAGAAGACATGATAAGCATCCATTTATCATTTTCCCTTTGTTAACAAGAAGACTGTGTCTCTCCCAGGTTAAGACAGACATAGCTCATCTGCATTTTGATTGCTGCTTTTGGATAATGACAACTGAAAATAGGCTCTGAACTCCTTCTATGATCATTTTCCATTAATTAGACTTAATTATGTGGCCCAAGCAAAGAAAAGCGATCTCCTTGTCTGTCCATGCATAAATTATATTTGGTTTATCACAGTGTGTTATCTTTTACTTCTCCTTGGTCTCTCCTGACTCCATCACATCTCCCAGTATTGCAACCCAGGAGCCCATCTGCCACATCTCATCTCTGGTCCTCCCAGTGGTAACTTTGAGAAACAAGCTGGTCTTATTTCAAAATGAGGAAGGAAAGTAAGAGTTTAGCCCATGGGTTGTTTGAATGTCATCATGCCCATCAGTCTCTAAGTGACTCAGTGTGGCTGTGGTTTGGTTTTTAAAGCTAGGAGAAAACCTCCCCAAATGTCTTAGTCTAATTTTCAGCCTCTCTTGTAGCCATATTTCTTGTCAAAGCTGTATGTAAAGTCATAACAATTTTCTACCATTCCATGACAGAGACTGAAAGTGTTAATATAAATATTGATGTGATGGAAATCAAATGTGCCACTATGAGTACATCTCAGAATCTTTATAATGGAGACTGGATATACTAGATATGTTAGCAGAAATGTGGCTCAAACATTCTGTGAAGAGAAAGTTACGCTATTTTGTGACCCACAAGCTTAGCACTGATTCATCTATCTGGGGTCTAAGTCTCCCTTGCCCTTGGATCCCCCTGATACCTGTGACACACTCTCTCTTGAGGCTGTAAGGCTTACAGAGAATAAATAGAATAGACAACAGCATCTCTCTAAGCAGCCAGTCAGCAAAACCCAACTTCAGAGCCTAACACCTTATGACCACATTTAAGGATGGTGGTCTTGCTCCTAGATACCCAAAGTGTTTCTTAAGGTGATGTCATAAGTATAGATTCTCCTCTAGTCATGCAGTACTGGGCTTTTTACTTTGACACCCTCACTATCTTCAAGTCCAAAGACATGTGGTCTTCTGGCTCATTTTTAATTACAAAGGCCTGTTCAGTGGCAGAGGGCACTGACAAAGACCTATTTCTGGAAATGATTCTATAGGCTATGCACCCTGTTGCTATAATCTACCTATTAATTTTACAAATCGGAAGAACTAGAAGTTTTAAGATTTAATGGCTTTGATCTGTAAAACGCATATTTTGTCTTATACAGATTTGTTTTCATCTTGTGAAGATACAAAAGCAATTTTAAACATTCTACTTTATTCCATTATAGAGCATGTGTGTATGTTCTTCATAATTCTTTGAATTCATTTGGCATCCTGCTCACTCCTTAATTAATTAATTAATGGTTATGTAATATCTCTGTCATATAGTCATGTGACATTTGTGAGTCATGATTTTACCTTGTTAAAAGTGTGTTTTAGCACAAACTTTCCACTTAATATTAGCAGCTGTCATATTAGTCAATAGTTATTCACTATGGCAATTTCAGTTC
>PVIH01019004.1:17207-36829 GCA_004025045.1 Sigmodon hispidus
TTTTTTTTTTTTTTTTTTTTTTTTTTTTTTTTTTTTTTTTTTTTTTTTTTTTTTTTTTTTTTTTTTAAAACAACTTTATTTATTTATTTATTTGCCTTGGTGTTTGCCTGGAACTGGAACTACAGACAGTTGTTAGCTGCCATGTGGGTGCTGGGAATCGAACCCGGGTCCTCTGGAAGAGCAGACGGTGCTCTTAACCGCTGAGCCATCTCTCCAGCCCCTCAGTTCCATTTTCTTAAAAAAAAAAAAAAAAAAAAAAAGATCCAGGAAAATATAAAAAGTCATTTCAAAGATGAGGCCATTTGCAGAATACCAAGCAAGCCAGAGCCATTCGAATTGCTATACCCAAGGCTGTAATTTTAATGGAAAGCTTTCTCTGCCACGTTAAAAAGAAAGCAATTGTATTGATTTGGGTTAATGCTGACGTGTACGGATAGCCTCTGCCTTACTGAAAACCCCATCAGATTTGCAGAGGCCAGATAAAATAATCTTTGCTCCACTAAAACAGAAAAAGCAGCTGCAGGGAAAGAAGCAATAGGTGTAGGAATCTCCAGAAAAACACAAACACACCACTTTGTATTTCCCCAAGGCACTGTGTTCTTCCGAGGCTTCATTATCAGGGCCTTGTCCAATTTCTTGTCATTATGCTCTAAGCCCTAGAGGGCAGCAGCGAGCCCTGAAGGACCTAGCCCAATTCCTCCTACGGAATGTAGTCAGTGAGTCCTCAACACTCTCCCACGCTGTACACCCCTCCTCTTGCCGAAAGCAAGCAAACCTCAAGAAGACAGCCCACCCCCATCCTCATGTCTAAGCATCGTAGGATTAGGGCTCTGGGCTTCATCACTCGCTGCTGTGGGCTCCGGAGCCTCTGCATTGCAGCATTGCAGCGCCTGCAGCTCCTTGTGTTGGGAGCTCCACACTGTGCTGCCACCCCCTGCGCCACAGCCGTAGTTTACATAAGCCTGGCACACACAACGGATGCTAACTCCCTCTGGAGACAGTGAAAGCTAAACCAATGCTAGATGGCTCCCCACACCCCCAGGAGCTGTCAAATGTTCGTGTCCTGAAATGTCAAAGCCAGAGCAGAAAATACCCGGTGCCAAGATGGAAAACATCTCACCATGGACAGCAAACTCTTCTACCTAAGAAAACAGCTACGCTTGGCATGGCAGTGAATACTTTGACCTCTGCTAATGCAGAGCTTCCTCTAACTGGCTGGGACCAGCAGGGTTAAAGCCAACCACGGGCATCAAATCCAGTTTGCCAAGAAAAATAAAGAACAAACTGGTTTGTACTGGAGCCTCTTAATTATCTAACTTCACTTTCTGACTGACCTTGTAAGTAATTTATCTACCCTTCTCCCCTAGCTTTTCTAGAATGTTCAGTAGGAGCATGGAGAGTTTTCCCTGGGGAGATAAGCCAGTCCCATTTTCATGTTAACTATCTCCTCTCATCTCCAGCCATCCTCAGCTGTTTCTTCCATGCCAAGGGGACTTGGAATCTCACCCCATAAGAAGTCGAGGCCCTAAAATCATCTGCCTTTCACCTCCATTCTTGCCCTACAGAGTAAAGAATGTATACCAAATCACAGATGTGTGATCCATCTCCTCCAAAGAGAAAGAAGGAATTTCTAATCAATACCATCATTCCTAGTCAGGGAGCACCATAAAAATGGTGCTAGGGGGATTGCTCAGCAGTAAACACATTTGCCCACAAAGCCTGACAACCTGAGTTCTATTCCTGAGATCCACATAGAGAGAACTCACATCCAAAAGTCAGTCTCTCTCTCTCTCTCTCTCTCTCTCTCTCTCTCTCACACACACACACACACACACACACACACACACACACACACACAAATAAACTATTAATTAATTTAAGTTTTTAAATGGCATCTCCTTCTGCTAAGAACTAGAACTACTGCTATTTGCTATTATCAGGATTTCTATTCCAGCAGGGTCAGATGGGGAGAACTTGGACTTGTTACAGAAAATCAGGGCTGCCCAATTTACCCTGGATTAAGGAAAGGACACGGGACCTTCGGCCTGGAATGCCATGGGCAGACTGGGACAAGTTGGTCAGCAAGGGCAAGGTAGGATGCTAAATGGATTTTTTTTCCCTTAAAAACTTGAACTCTGTATTAAAAATACTTACTTTTCTTTCCCCAAATACATGAGAGTATTTTCTCCCTGTGGAATTACAGTAAGACTGAAGACAAAGCTTCATGAGCATTTTAGAAACTTGATCAGCAGAACTTGAAGAGGGCTATAAACAGAGCCGGGTTCTAGAAGTAGATGTCAAGACATCTAATGGGCTAATAATGTTCAGGACATTTAATCTTCTGCTATGCCTTGTTTATGCCAGTTGGAGTGGCACAGGCATAAAAAGAACTTCAAATCCAGGATGGCATCCCCACACATGCCCCTGCTACCCCCACCTGAGACTTAGAATAGAAACAGCCATCTTGTGTGGCATTTCCTGGGCATCATCAGATGCTGTCTCTTAGAAGCATCCAGATGCACCATCATGGAACAAGCCCTGGCCTACAGTCAGACACCTGAGTTCTATTTACAGGCTGGTCCCTATGATAATATGACCTCAGTCAGGCACTTAACCTTCTCAGATGAACTATAAAGTGTGGGATAAAATGCTTTTTATCCCCTCTTCTCCACTTTATTGCAAGGATCAAATGAAACATAATTGACTTCCAATAATTTGCAATGCCATAAACCTTAACAAACAATTCCCAGTGTGTCCTGAGTTCTTATTTTTTCCGGATATCTTGTTTTATTTTGTCCCAGTTTTGAGGGTCATAGATTCACTATAGGTAAATCATTGTTTGTTTTGAGCATTTTCTTTTTGTGCATCTTCTTAAATAAAAACCCTTTTACTCTAGTATTAAATCTTTTCCTTCTGTGGATTGAATTTACACATCTAAAACAATGTTCTGCCAGACCTTCAAATACCCAAATGAGTGGTAGGGTGGTGGCATTCATAACCAGATGCTATAACGCAGGGGCACTTGTAGAGATTAGTCAACATTGGTAGATTTTTCTGGGCCTAAAAGGATCAGCATACAAATGTTGAGCAAAAATGTAAGGGCTTTGTAGACTGTCTCTTGAATTTAGGGTGTGGACTCTCTAAACAGGTTTATCAGCATTGAAGCAGGATTGGGTGGTATTTATGGAAGGAATGGTGTGTGTTCTATACAGTTCAAGAGGCTGCAAGTATTACATGTGATAGTGGAACAATTCATTGTAAATTACTCAGTGCAATTCCATTTACATATGCAAAATCAGTGGAGTGGAGTGGTATTATGCTGGTAATGTAAATAGTTCTCCCGCCTATGGGTTTAATAAAAAGCTGATTGGCCAAAGATAAACAGGAAGTGTGGGCAGGAATACCAGGCTAAGAAAACTCAGGAATATCTCAGAGCAGACACAGAGGCCAGACAGATGCCAGGCAGAGCCACCAGAGAGAGTCGCCACAGGCACAACAATGACACAGACGCAGGGGAAGGAAGCTGGAATGCAGCTCTGAGAAAAGGTACTGAGCTGCATGGCTGAACAAGATGAGTTGAGCTCAGATGAAGGAGCTAGCAAGTTATGTGCCTGGGCCCTAGGTCAATCAGCATAAAAATAATATAAGCCTGTGTGTGATTATTTCAGGCAAAGCAAGGCCAAGAGTGAGACTAAACCTTTGGTCCAGACTCAGAAAGTCCGGGACAGAACCATTTACAACAGTGGAGAGTGGGTTCTGTTATTAAGAGTATTTGTGCTTGCTCCACAAGTATAAGGGCCATTGTTCAAATCCCAGTGCTAATACAAGCCAGTCATCTCATACAAACTGTCAACCACAGCTTTGAGAGAAGTGGGAACAGAGACAGGAAAATTCTTGACTCCTGATGTCTTTTACTATAGCTGAGAAAACCAAAGTCCCCAGTTCTTAAGAGACCTTACTTTAAAGATAGGAAAAGGGTGATAAAGAAGGCTACTCAATGCCTTCTTCTGGACTTCACAGGTGTGCTTGCAGGCATGCACACCTGTACACACAAGAAGACATAACTCACAGACATATAAGCATAAATAAGTATTTTAAAAGATCAAGGTAAATAATTTTGTGTTTATATTTATAACTTATAGCTATTGTTAATGTATAACTTAGTGTCATTAATTACACTCATATATTATGCAAACAACACCCTTATCTTTTTCCTTAGCCTTTGGTGTCATCCCAAACACTACCAATTCATTTCATTTAAATACCTAGTTCCTCCTCCCTTTAAGTCCAGATACCTGTAATCTATTTTCTGTTTCTGTAAACTTGGTTATTCTAGTTATTCCATAGATACAGACTAATAAAATCTGTTACATTCTGGATTATTATGCTTGGCATGATGTTTTCACTGTCTCTCTATTCTTTGGTTGCTGGGTATTTGCATTGTTTTTACTTTGAGATTTTTATAAATATACTCTGGTGAACATCCAAATGTGACCATTGGTTCAATCTTGTTCTTAATCCCTTTTCCAGGTGCACTTCCAGGATCATATGATAATTCTACGTTTAGCTCTTTGTGAAACTGCCAAACTATTTCTCATGGGAGTTAAATCATTTTGCATTCCCACCAGCAATGGGCGCTTTCCATTTTCTCCACCCCTGACCAACACCTATTATTTTCTGCTTTTACTTTGCATGGTGATAAATGGTATCCAGATCTTAAAAGGCACAATATCACATGTGAGCAGGCAAGTAGGTGAAAGTAATCTATCAGTAGATGCATGCAAATTAAGAATCAGCTATATACAGGGTACTTCATCAAAAAAAAAAAAAAAAAAAAAAAACTTCTGAAGAAGGCACATCCCATGTCTTGGATAAGAGGAGAGAAAGCTGGAGACAAAGATAGATGTGGAATTTGACCAGAAAGTTTGACCCAACTAATCATGCAGCAGAAATACCTGGGCCAATAAATATGGCTGCTGAGCAAGGGCTCAAGGCTCCCAGGGTCTAAACCTGTTTTCACATATGTTGCTAATATATAAAACTTGTACCAGTCTTTCTTCACTTAGACAGTAAGTTGGGGAATTATAGTATAGTAACTGTTATTAGTTGTGCAGTTAAGATTGAATTCCTGAATCTAATAATTCATGGGTCTTCATTAAAAGCCCCCATGGGCTATCCACTTAGCTTCTATGAGTTGGGGAAAATGAAAGTTAAATTATTATAACTGAGATGTTTTCCTAGAGACCATTCTTCATCATTCTTTGCTTGCTGCATGGGGACTGCCTGTCTTCCAATCCTCATCTCTTGAATTCTTTCTTTGCTTCCTGAGATTTTGGTGTTTCATTTTTGTTTGTTACAGAAAGGTGGTAAAGCAAACTCTCAGATTCTCAACTCACCATTTGCCTTGGAGATCATCATCAGATCAATTGATGCCTGCAAAGAGGTCGGCAACTGGAGCAGAAATCCGGGTGTGAGAACTTAGAGTCATTTGAAGTCCAAGATGAGTTTTAATCATCTTGAAACTATAATCTATGTCAATAAGAAAGAGAAAAATAGCCCATCGCCCACACTAGTGTTTGCTATATAAAAGGAGAACATAGGCACTCCAGGAAAAAAGGAAACCATGAGGAATTTAAAAACAGATATCACATCGTGTACTACCATGATTCTAGAATAGATGTTTCTATGTTTCCCTTTCTACCTGTTCTTTATTTAGCTTTTCTCATTTTTAGTTGAAAAAAAAAAATGATCTTTTGGAATAAAGACTGTCTTCCTCAACCTTCTGTGAGGGCTGAGCCTACCAAGATTACTTACTGTAAGATTACATGCAACTTCTGAAAAATGTCTCTGAAGATAGAAAATTAAAACCCTGGGTTCCAAGGATTTCACACCAGCCTTGGACTGAGTATCCCTTGATTTATACTGCTAAGGAGAAAAAGGAAAAACAAAAACAACTACTCTGGACTTATGGTCATTTACAAATAAACCTTGTCCTTCGTAATAGACCCCTTCAGTCTCTGAAAGAAAGCTTTTCATTCATTCAACAGTTACATTTATGACAATTACAGTTGAGAAAATATATCAGGTATGTTGTCTTTCTCATATATATGGAAGGTTCAGTGTTTTAGATTCACAGGGATATATATATAAACAATTGTAAGGACTGAGGCGTGATTCATTCTGATATGGTTAGCAAAGCAGATTGAAGAACACACACACACACACACACACACACATACACACAAACCATGAGGTTTAGATAGGTAGGTAAGGTATCATGCAGTGCAAAATATATCAATTTAAGGAACAAATTCAAGAATTGTTTACTGATTGCTAAAGTGCAAATCAATGCAACTTTTGGGATCAACTTGTTAATAATACACATTGCAATTTTAAAACCATCATCCTTTGTATTGTAGGTTTTAGAGATCCACTTTAAGAAAATCATGTGAGAAGAGACTGTTGCTCAAAACTTTCATTGATGCCCTAGGTAGAATGATAGTTTCTGCACTTTCAGATTCAGGAAATAAGTATATCTGTCAGCAGAGCAGGATTAGCAGCTAGTTGGCATCCTTCTTCCCCATGAGTTAGCTTTGATAAAGAAAGACACTCAAAGAGCATGGAAAAGAAATTGCGATAGGAAATGGCAGGCAACAAGGTATCTGCCACCTATCCAGACCACAGTATAGCCTTCTTACCGTAAGGATTCCTGACACTCCACGTGGTGAACCCAACATGGCACAGGCAGGATGTACCTAGTACGGAGGCACGTACCTAGTATGGAGGCACGTCCCTAGGTAAACCCCGTGCCCACCCTCTCTCTTAAAGAGAGACACCATGTTACAGTCTGTCTCTCTACTTCTCTTCTGCTTCTCTGCTCCTGTACCCTCCTAGCAACTCTCCTGAATAAACTCTCGTGTGGCCCTGATGGTGTGTGTGTGTGTGTGTGTGTGTGTGTGTGTGTGTGTGTGTGTGTGTCTGTCTTCTCATGCACAAAACCAACATTTACGATGAAGAGAGAATTACCCAGAGGCCAAAGAAACTATTCCCATAATAAGGTAACATTGTTCAGTGCTCAGGGATTAAACAAGAGACAATGTAGAGAAGTCTTCATTTGAGGGAAGGAGCTTGGTAGGAGATATGCATTGGCAACCTGGGGATCTGCAGCTGTGAGAAGATAGAGGCCTGTCAGGAGACAGCATCACAGTGATGAGCCCCAGCTGCAGTGGCAGTGAGCAGGTGCTGCCCCCAAGTGGCCCTGAAGACAGCACACATGCTTAAGGGGCCAGAAGCCACAAACCAGATCACTCAAGAGCTTGCTTGGACTTCAAAGCATGCCCAAGCTGAAAACCACAACCATTGAACAACTTGGGATCAGAAATACCTTGGACTGACTCCTTGGATCCCACTCCCCCTAGAGGAACACTTGACTCAGTCTTGAAGTTGGGGGGAGAAAACTGGATCTGCCAGGAGTGGAGACTGAACTAAGCAATATTGGGACAGTGGGACCATGGGACTGCCTGCCGCCTGCCCAGGGAGGAGATGGGGAGTTGTAGAGAAGAGAGAATGACCTGCTGTGTTGGGAGGGGGAAAGGACCTTGAATAAGGGTATTCAGAAAGTGTGAAAGTGTGACTTCTTTGTTCATAATAATAAATAAAATAAAATAAAATAAAAATGTCTGATCCTGGTGAAGTGCTCTTGGAATTGCCATTAAGTAGAGAAAACAGATTGTCTCTTTTATGTATGTTTTAATTACATACTTTTCTGGGGGACACTGAGATGTCTGTGTGTGTGTGTGTGCACAAGCACACACATATTTGTGTGGTAACAGTCAAACGACAGCAAACTCACCAACTGTGCATGCTGCAGGCTTGAGGATAGAACAGGGGTAGCACAGTCTCCAGGGCCTTACTGTGTGCATGCCTTGCCTGAGCTTGACTTGTGGGAGGCCTGAGAGTTGGCAGGGAAGGGAAAATGCAAGGAAAACTTCAAATCACAAGAAGAATGACACCACTCTGTATACTTTTCTATTATTTCCAAAGTGAACTTGGTGCAAACTTGACCTAATCCAATCTGAGCTGCAGAACTGGGTATAAATCTCTGAAGGATGGTTAGCTTTACCTGTCAGATTTCCAATGCACAGTTTGTCTCAGCTCCTGCTGAAACAAATGAATAATTGTACCTTTGGTGCTTACTTTGACATTTCTGTTCCCAATCTAAGTAGAGGAGTTGTTAAAATAGAAATTTTCCAAGGGTCAGTGAGACTCAAGAAGTCAGTGAGCAGGATGCCTTTACTAATAAACCTATTGGCAATAATATATACTTTCCAAAGGTAGATATGTGTTTTTGAGAAAAATTACCATTAATGATTTCTTATTACACCAGATTTTTGTGTCTAAATATCTTACCAAAATAAAGCTGGTTAGATTCTAATTTTATTTTATTTTTTTAAGAATCCTACAGGTGAGATAAAGTCTGCCTGTCACCACACCCACAGCTGCTGCTGAGGGAATTTGCACGACTACCCACCTCCACCACCAACTGAGGGAACAGATAAGGACAGACTCAGACCTCGCCCAGAGGTGAGGAGGGGTCACCAGGCCCAAGCGCCTATATCCCAGCCAGGGAGGGAGAATTGAGCTCCCATCGGTTCTGCTTCCGCTTCCGGGACCGGGTGCTGTCTGCAGAGTGAGTCCCAGCCCACTCTGTAACAGATGCAGATAGTCTGCCTGTCACCATACCCACAGCTGCTGCTGAGGGAATTTGCACGGTTACCCACCTCCACCTCCAATTGAGCGAACAGATAACGACTGGGGTCCTGAAGGACAGACTCAGACCCTGCAAGAGAGGTGACAGGAGGCACACAAGCCCAAGTGCCACAACTGATCAGGAGCCACCTAATCATGAACCACTGAAGCCATGGGCAAATGTCAGTGCGAGAAATTACATAATACTACAAAGAACAGCAAGGAAAATCCAGAAGAAAGTGGTGATCTTACAAATACAAGACCTGAACTAAGCAATGAAGAGGAAACAGAAGGAAACAAAAATTCCTTTTTGATGATCATCAAAGCTCTCAAAGAAGATATGAAAAATAGCCTTAAAGAAATAGAAGAAAATACAAACAAAAAATTGGAAGAGATGAACAAATCTATGAAAGAAATATGCCAGGAACTAAAAACTGAAATACAAGCAATAAAAAAGGCACAAAATGAGGCAAAGATGGAAATAGAAAATCTGAAAAAAAAAGCTGGAACCACAGATACAAGCATAACAAACAGAGTTCAAGAGATGGAAGACAGAATCTCTGAAGTGGAAGACTCAGTAGCTCAAATAGATATATCAGTCAAAGAAAATAGTAAAACTAAAAAAGCCATAACTCAAAATGTTCAGGAAATCTGGGACACCATGAAAAGACCTAATTTGAGAATAATAGAAATACAAGAAGGAGAAGAATACCAGCTCAAAGGCACAGATAATGTTTTCAATAAAATCATAGAAGAAAACTCCCCTAACCTGAAGAAGGAAATGCCTTTAAAGATACAAGAAGCTTACAGAACACCAAATAGATATGACCCCCCAAAAAAGTCAGTGTGCCACATTATAATCAAGCCACAAAACATACAGAACAAAGAAAAAATTTTAAGAGCTGAAAAGAAAAGGGCCAACTCACATATAAAGGCAGACCCATCAGAATAACGCCTGACTATTCAATGGAAATGATGAGAGCTAGAAGGGCTTGGTCAGAAGTTATACAGACGCTAAAACAGCATGGCTGCCAAACTAGAATACTACACCCTGCAAAATTATCAATCATCATAGATGGAGTAAACAAGGTATTTCAGGACAAAGTCAGACTGAAAGAATATCTATCTACCAATCCAGCGCTACAGAGAGTATTAGAGGGAAAACTCCAACATAAGGACCCCAGATACACACACGAAATCACAAACAATCAATAATTCCACAGAAGAATTCCCTAGAGAAAAGAAATACAAACAAGTTACCACCAAAAATGGCAGGAAATATGAATCAATGGTCACTAATTTCCCTTAATATCAATGGTCTCAACTCTCCTATAAAACGTCACACACTAACAAGATGGATACAACAACAGAAGCCATCCTTCTGTTGCCTACAAGAAACACACCTCAACCACAAAGACAGACATAGGCTTAGAATAAAGGGTTGGGAAAAGATTTTCCAGTCAAATTGTCCTAAGAAACAAGCAGGGGTTGCAATCCTAATATCTAACAAAGCAGACTTTAAGTTGAAAGCAATTAAAAGGGACCAAGAGGGTCACTACTTATTCATCACAGGAAAAATTGGTCAAGAGGAGATTTCAGTCTTAAATATTTATGCCCCTAATATAAGGGCACCTACTTATGTAAAAGAAACACTACTAAAGCTCGAATCCCACATCAACTCTTACACCCTAATAGTGGGAGACTTCAATACCCCACTTTCAACCCTGGATAGATCAACCAGACAGAGTCTCAACAGAGAAATAAGGAGTCTAAAAGAGGTTATGATGCAAATGGATTTAATAGATATCTACAGAAGCTTCTACCCAAACGCAAAGGAATATACTTATTTCTCAGCTCCTCATGGAACTTTCTCCAAAATTGACCACATAATTGGTCATAAAGCAAATATCAACAGATACAAAAAAATGAAAATAATCCCTTGTAACATATCAGACCACCAGGGCCTAAAGTTAGAGGTCAACAACATCAAAACCCAAAGAAAGCCTACCAACTCATGGAAACTAAACATCACTCAGCTGAACCATCTCTGGGTTAAGGAAGAAATTAAGAAAGAAATCAAAGTCTTCCTAGAATTTAAGGAAAATGAATCCACAACTTATCCAAACTTGTGGGACACAATAAAAGCAGTCTTAAGAGGAAAATTCATAGCGCTAGATACCTATATGAAAAACCTAGAGAAATCCCACACTAGAGACCTAACAGCTCAGCTGAAAGCCTTAGAACAATTAGAAGCAAACTCACCTAGAAGGAGTAGATGGCAGGAAATAATCAAACTTAGAGCTGAAATCAATATGATTGAAACAAAAAGAACAATACAAAGAATCAACGAATCTAAGAGTTGGTTCTTTGAGAAAGTTAACAAGATAGATAAGCCCTTAGCCAAACTAATCAAAAAACAGAGAGAGAGTGTTCAAATCAACAAAATCAGAAATGAAAAGGGGGACATAACAACAGACCCCCAGGAAATCCAGAGAATTATCAGATCATATTTTGAAAATCTGTATTCTACAAAAATGGAAAACCTAGAAGAAATGGACAGCTTTCTGGACAGGTACCATCTACCAAAATTAAATGAAGATCAGATTACTTACCTAAACAGGCCTATAACCCTTAAGGAAATTGAAGCTGTCATTAAAAACCTCCCCAAAAATAAAAGCCCTGGTCCAGATGGTTTCAGTGTCGAATTCTACCAGACATTCAAAGGAGAATTACTACCATTACTCCTCAAACTATTTCACACAGTAGAAACTGAAGGAATATTGCCAAATTCCTTTTATGAGGCCACAATCACCCTAAACATTTTTATTGAAAGGTGTTTGTGTGTGTGTGTTTTTTACAATCCATCTAGAACAGTAGTCCCATGACAACAAAGATATTACCTGTTATTAACTTTTATCCCAATATGTATCTCATTTGATATCTATATGCACCATGGAAGTTAGATCATCTTCTTTGCATAAGACAATGGGTCCCAGATTGATAAAGTTGTTTCTTAATAATAACTCAGTCAGTGATGATCTAGGCTAGTCTTAGAGATTGAGTTTAGTTGGCTCCATAAGTTATAGTCACTATAACAAGGGCTATGCACATCACTCCAAGATGACATTCAAAGAAAGGCAACTAACCCAGATCTCACTGAACGATATTCTGTTGTTCTATTTCCATTAAATCACAGTTGGTGGCATTTCTGATCCTGAATTTCTTGTTTCATTGTATGTTTTCAAGATCTGTGTGGAGCACAAAGAGGCTGTAACGGCTTAGCTTCCTCACATCCATTCCTTTCAAGAATCCAGCCCCTAACATCCTTTAACTTGAAGTTAACACATTTTAGAAGAATTAAACATTCCACACATTCACAAATCCAATTTAACATCAAGATCATATAGGCAGAAATAAGAAAGATAGATGACCTGATTCATCACAATTTTTTTCTCCCTCAGAGGCAAATACATTACATATCTTCATAGAAGCCCCTGTGATTTATTTGAGTAATCAGAAGAGAGCCACACTTTCAAAGTTGAATCTTTGCTCAAATTTGTAAATATAAATGTAATCAATAAAATTATAATGTTATTTAGACCCAGTCTAATTACATATGAAGGGACTTTTCTGGCTTTCTTTTCTTTAGTATCTTCTTATATGGTGTGTGTGTGTGTGTGTGTGTGTGTGTGTGTGTGTGTGTGTGTGTTCCTCAGGAACCACACATCTTTACTGATAGAGATTCTCACATTATTCTGATGCTGCCTGAGTAGCAAGCCCCCAAAATCCTCCTGTCCCTTTTCTCTCTGCTGAGATTATAAGATAACTCCCATTAGTCACTCCCATGAGTTGCTTTTTTAGATGGGTTGTAAGATCTCAAGTATTCTGGATGGCATAGTAAGCTGAACCCCCAATGCCTTTATATTTTCAATAGCTACAATATATGAATATATCAGGGACATAGTGATGTGAATATATGTTAGATATTTAATAAATCCTGGGATATCAGAGAGACCACACAGTCAAATCCTAGGCAGACAGTTCAGGAAATCCTTGATCCTTGAATACAAGGATAAACAGCTGAGTCAATCACACACACCTTTAATCCTAGCACAGGGAAAGCCTGGAGTGGTGACCAACATCTTTATCCCAGAACTTCTTCTGTTTCTGTGAGTTCAAGGCTACACACCTTTAATCCTAACCTGGATGGGATAGATTATATAAGGGCTCATAGAAACCAGGCAGAAACAGAAGTCACTAGCAGAAGCAATGGGCAGAGGCATCCAGGAGCGAGGCTGAGGAAGTTGCAAGACAGCTGGGTGAGAATTGAGTGTGGTGCTTCCTCTCTCTGATATTTCAGCCTTCACCTGATATTTGGCTCTGAGCCTCATTTAATACAAACCAAATTTGTGCATCTACATAGTGATCCTAAGACATCACCATTTAGTGATGGAGAAAAAGAGAAAAGGATAGCATAGCCCATGTCCCCAAAACTCACTTAGGAAGCTGTTACTATGTTTCTATGGAAGAAATATGCTTGCACTAAGGCCTGAATCTACAAAAATAGTTCTATATAGAATATGTTCTGCCTACAGAACCTCACCAGTTCTGTAGAAACAAAAGCAAAATCTTCTTCCTTCATCTCTTCTAGAAAGTGAGGGATAAGATAATGGAGCTGAAGCTGAAAGTCATCACTATGGTTACCCCTGGAGTAAGAGTGAGCATCCTTCAACCAACCAATCCCATCCCCTAAGTAAGAACTTGACACAAATCTAGCACAATGCTTAATATATATGTACATCATGCCATAATCATAGCTGATGAGGAAAAGATTGATTGTATATTTCAGAGTTATGGATTCTCAGTGAAAAGAGATCAGCTTTTCAGTTCTTAACCTGCAAATATCTTTATAAAATAGTGTAAGCTCTTTTCAGCATATTCATTTGGAGTCTCTAGGGTTCTTCTCTCAGGATACCCCAGAGTCTGCCTGCTATGGAGACAAAGGCTGACATCATGGATTTTTTCCAAACAAGAGAATAAAAGAAACTACATTCTGATAGGAAACAAAAAATCAACCTTGATAGTAGCTGTTGCCAGAATTCGTTGCCACATTGCAATAACTAGTTTGTTCCTAACTATTAACTTGATCTGTCTGTGCTATTTAAAGGGGGGAGGATTTACTTTTCTGTCACTGTACATGAACTTCTGTGTCTTGGGTCACCAGAGCTTCAAATGTTGAATGTTACCTAGTACCTCAAGAGAAAGTATAATAAAAGAGCTATTTCAGTTTTTCTTATTGTTAGCAAAACCTGTTCCATCCCAATTCCCAAAAAAAATTATCACAGAGGAAGAGACCACAAATCAGTGGGAAGGTATATTAACTGTCTCTGATGTCCAAGGCACCTGGCATTCTGCTTTGTAAATAGTGGAAACTCAATATAGGTGTGTTTTGTTAGGCAAGTCCTATTTACATATTTTTTCTATTTATAAAAATAAAAAATACAGTGATAGAGAGATAGTTTTGTTCCTGACACTCAAATGGCAGTAACTCCAGACTTTCTGAACTCTATGAGCACCAGGCAAACTGGCAATGACATTTACATATATATAGGCAAAACACTTATATACATAAAATAAAAATTTTAAACACTGTAAATACTTAATGCTGATAAATGAAAAACTGTGGACCAGCAACATGATTATGAGTAAAGGTGCTTGCCACTTGCAAACCCAATAACATGAGTTCTATCCCTTGAACCAGTGTAAAGGTGGCAGGAGATACGAACTCCCAGAAGCCATCCCCTGGCCTGGCCTGGCCTGGTCTGCACATGCACCCTGCAGCATACATTCTCACATAGACATCATGACTGTGTTTTTGTCTTGTAGCCTGGGACACACTGCTCATCTCCCTTTCTCTTTAGCTAGAAACACTACCATTGCCACCCTTCTCTTCTGTCTTTTGCTGTGAAGCTTTGATGGATTAATCTAAGTCCATCAGACACTTGTAGGCAAGGGCACTTGGTATTCCTTATTTTCTGGCCATCAAGATAATGTACCTGAAATGTGTGGTGGGACAATTTCAGTTGTGTGCAATTTCCTTTTGTTTACTGACCTTGCTGCATATTGACAAGATAGATGAGAAACACGTCAGTGGGTAAAATAAAAAGGACTCTTAATCTTTCATCTTTACCCACAATTCTGTTTTATCTGAAGCACATGGGTGACTATGATTAATAGCACGTTAATGCCATGAAATTATTTTATTAAATATGACTCAAAATTAGCTTCTCTACATTTGTAACTACCCTACACCTTGAAAATAATTGCCTACCCTCAGTTATGTCACCTTCAACTCCCCTATATCCTTAATAAATTTTAATCTTGAGCATAAAGAAAAGCACAGTAAATTAAGCAGTGAATAGCTTTGACTTTTTGATAAAATACAATATGCAAATTAGAAAGCGTACATATGTCAGTATGTCAGTAATAAATAGGTGGATCTTAGGATCTAAACAGGCCTGTGCTTAGCTTCAAAAACAACAGTTAAACCACATCATGCAATCACTTGTGTGCATCAGTTTTTCTTTTAGGCCAACAACCAGCTCCCATATCATGTCAAGGAGACTTCTTATTATCTATGAATGGTCAGCATTATCTTAGTTCTTATTTTAATCTGTTTCTTTTTATCTATGTTTTGCCTTGGGGATTCTTACCTTTTTTCTTTCTATATATCTTACTTTCCTGCTTTTTGTGTCTGGCTGGCAGCTGCCTGGTTTGTAGCCCTGGTCCACTCTTCTAATTCTTTTTTTTTTCTCTCATGCTTTTTGAGCCTAGATTTCTCCTCCTATTTATTCCCTCTGCCCACCAGCCTCACCTGTCCCTCTCCAGCCCAGCTATTGCCCAGTCAACTCTTTATTAACACAATCAGGCAAGTATGAAACAAATGTAACATATCTTTCCATCATTCATAAAGGCAACAGAAACAAATATAACACAACTTCATATAGTTAAAGTAATATTCCTCAGCATAAACAAATATAACACATTTTGGCCTAGTTAAAATCATATTATAACGTTTGTGAATTTGACATTCATTGCCTCCTGTATCAACCAACACAAATCTATCCAAACAAAATCCTAGCTTTTATAATTGTACTGGTCAGTTTTCTACCACGGAGACAAATTATCTGAGAGACTCAAAGCAGGAAAGCTGTATTTGGCTCATAGTTCCAGAGGTTTTGGTCTTTGGCTGCTGGGCCTAATTTTCTAGACTTGTGATATGGCAAGCATCCGTGTGGGGAGTGCTTGGTAAGACAAAGCTGTCTGTGTCACAGCAATTAGAAGCCAAGAAAGAACAGTAAGGAAACCAGGACAAAATATACCTTTCAAAGGCACACTTTCAGTTATCTACCTTCTCCATCAAGCTCCTACCTCCCAATGCTTCTCCCAAAGGCCAGGTTGATTATTCATCAGTGAACTAATCTATTGTTGAGATCAGAACTCTTAGGATCCATTTTCCTGAAAGTTTTCATCCCTGAACATAGCTACATTAAGGACCAGGATTTTATCACTCACTTTAGCACCAATGTCAGCTTTGGGGACCATTTCAGATTCAAAACAGAACCATATATTTGATTTTGGTCGTGTAAATATTTGTCACAAACCAAATACACAAATCACAACTTCACTGACAAACATCAAAGGATTGTTGGTCTGGTCTGAACAGTTGCAGACATGAGACATTTCTGCTGTTAACAACCCTATTTTCGAATAATTCTTATTCCTTGGGACTCAAAATAACTTCTTCCAAGTAAGCCTAACATAAAGTGTATATATTATAATATGCTAATAGTTTAGGGAAATTTCAGTCAAGGAAGATAAAAAGAATAAACACAAAAATAATTAATATAATTGAGGCATTATACTAATCAACTTTCCTATCCAATAAGTTTTGTAACTAACCTAGGGCTTTTGTCTGGTCCAGGTGTCGAGTTAAGGGCACATATATAAAAGCAAGCACTTTCTCTCATCCCTGTAAGAATTTCCAAAGCTTGCATGTAACAGTGTCAATCATGCTCCTGGGTGTGGCGATGCAAACATGGGCCTACCCACCCTTTTTAAAGAAAGGGCTCACAGGAGTCCCGCCCCTTCCCCTTCTTCTCTCTCTGCTCTCTTCTGCCCCTATCTCTGCTCGCTGCTGTAATAAACTCTTGTGTGGTACTCCAGTGTTGAGATTCCAATCATGTGCCACGTGCAAAAAACTAACATTGGTGCCGTGCTCGGTGAGGCCCCCCCAGCCCTAAGCACACATAGGCGCTGGGGACCCCTGTTCGACCCTCCACCAAAGACCACCTTCCATCTGCCTGGTCGCAGATTGTACTTGCACACCATCGGCATTGATTGGTGAGTTTCCCCCTCGGTCAGCGTAAACCGTGAACTAGTTTCACGAAGGATCACACTTCCTGATCTTCATTTGGTCATGATTTGTTCCTTTTCGTTGACAAACACTCCTGGCTTTTTTTTCCCTGCATTATAATTTCATCCAGGGACCTGCCCTTGTGGGAATTACACTGGCACCTTTCGTGGGTGTTTTTTTTTGCCGGCAACGCCATGAAAAGTTTGCAGACACGTGATTTTAGGGACTGACGAGTCCACTTTATCTCACTATGTGTGTGTAATGTCCTGGCGCTCTCTCTTCTACCTGACAGGGCTTTAGAGATATGTGTGGTTGAGTTGGGGCACTGTCCAAGCAGCTTACACATGTCTGCTGACGAGCTAGTCCGCTGTGGGACCGCTTCCTTGTGGACTCAGTTTGCAGGGGTGACGACTCTTGCTTGCTGGTTCCATATTCCCCTTAAGTTTCGGCACGGGAAATAAGCCAGCTAAATCCATACCTCCATCTTCACCTTCAGGTATATGCTAGAGGCGTTGAGACCTCTTAGCCTTATGCCCTTTTTAGATACTGCCAAGCTGATCCGTTATTGTACAAAAAAAAATGGCCTGGATATCCCCTAGACAATAATCTAAAGTGGCCCCCTAATGGCACCCTGGATCCCGATATTTTGTGGGAATTATCTAATTATTGCCAGCAAACAGATGGATTTAAAGAGTTAAAAAAAATTTCCCTGTATACAAGCTTTCTCTTACTTAAGCTCTTCCTTCCCACCTAAGTTCTTGTTCACCTGCTTTTAGCCAGTTCCTCAGACCCTGATGATTCTCATCTTCCACTGGATCCTGCAAATGATCCTCCACCCTTTAGACCTCAACGTACTCCTACTACCCCTTTCTCTCCGCCTATCACTCGCTCGAGCCTCTAAGGATGCTGATCCAATTCTACCTCTTCGGGAAGTTGCAGGCGTGGATGGGATAGTTGAAGTGTATACTCCCTTTCCTTTGTCTGAACTCTCCCAGGTTGGAAAGAAGCTAGGCTCTTGCAGTTCAAATTCTACTGCCTTTATAAAAGAATTTCGGTACTTAACCCAATCTTATGACCTCACCTTTCATGATGTATATACAATTTTAACCAATAATCTTCTACCTGAGGAGTGCAGGTGAGTTTGGGAGCAGGCCAGAATACATGCAGATGAGGTTCATCAAACGAATTTAGCACCCCCCCCAGGAGCTGAGGTGGTTCCAGATGTAGATCCACATTGGAATTATAATACACAAAGGGGAATTGTAGCCAGGGACAATTTTGTGACCTGCTTGCTGGCGGGTTTGCGTAGAGCTGCCCTAAAGCCAGTCAATTTTGAGAAACTGCAGGAGGTGATTCAAGATAAACAGGAAAATCCGTCCCAGTTTCTAGAGCACCTTACAAATGCTCCCTTGCAGTTCACAAATTTGGATCCAGAGAGCACTGAGGGAAGACAGCTTCTTATGACCCATTTCTTTAATCAAAGCTACCCGCACATAAGGGCCAAGCTTAGATCTCTTGAGAAGGGTCCATTAACTCCACAAGCAGACATTTTGGAGCTTGCATTCAAGGTGTACCACTGGAGAGATGAGAGAATTAGGCAGGAGAAATACCTCCTGCTGGTGGAGGTGATCAGGCCAGCCCCTCCACCACCCCCTCCCAGGGTGAGCAGACAAAAGCACTCGGAAAACCACTATGGTGCTTGTTTACGCTGTGGTGGTGTAGGCCATTATTGTCGCTCATGTCCAGATCCACGAAGGCCATCCAGGTCATGTCCTAAGTGTTATAGACACCACTGGCCAGGCAGCTGCTGCCCTACATCAAAGGGTAGGGACACAGCAAGCTTGAACGAGGTGCATAATGTACTGGGACTGGCCGAGGATGAATGATGGTGCCTAGGCCCTCTTGGTCCAGAAAACGTTATCACACAGAGAGAGCCTCGGGTGGATATTGAAATTTTTGACCAGACCATTTCTTTCCTGGTGGACACTGGAGCTGCATTCTCAGTTCTGCAGGAGCATTAGGGTGCACCCTTTCTTTCAGGCCTTACAATTGTTGGGGTAGGAGGTAAATCTATGCGACCTTATCAGACACCACCGCTTACTTGAATTTTTAGAGGAATTCCTATACTCAGTCATTTTTAGTTATGCCAAGTTGTCCAACAGCTTTAATAAAAAGAGATTTCTTAGGAAAAGTGGGAGCTTTCATTTCATTTAGTGATCACATTTGCCTAAACCCAGAATCACCAGCTGCTCCAACTGTGGTTCCTCTGCTCCTTTTAGTATCCAATCAGCCTGTAAGTTCTACCTTCCTGACAATCTACTCCCTCCCCTCCCCCCCCCGCATCACCAGCCTTCTCCCCTCACTCCAAAGTAGACAGGACCATATAGAATACTTCTAACAACTCCCACAGCCGCTAAACTCGAAGGCTTCCCACATTAGATTCATTTGTCTAATCTTA
>PVIH01019005.1:0-17683 GCA_004025045.1 Sigmodon hispidus
GATGAAGAGCACTTTTTCAGGTGCCTTTCAGCCATTCGTAGTTCCTCTGCTGAGAATTCCCTTTTTAGATCTGAACCCCATTTTTTGATAGGGTTATTCAAGGTTTTGGGATCTAAATTCTTGAGCTCTTTATATACCTTAGAGATCAGTCTTCTGTCACTTGTAGGGTTGGTGAAAATCTTTTCCCATTCTGTAGGCTATCTTTTTGGCACAGGCCACCACTTCCTAAATATAACACCAGTGGCACAGGCACTAAGACCAACAATCAATAAGTGGGATCTCCTGAAGCTGGGAAGCTTCTGCAAAGCCAAGGAAACTGTCAATAGGAATGATTTCTAAAATGTATAGAGAACTCAAAATACTAGAGCTCAAAACCCTCAACAACCCAATTAAAAGTAGAGTTCAGAACTAAAATGCAAATTCTGAACAGCAGAATTACAAATTGCCGAAAGGCACATGAAAAAGTGCTCAACATCTGTAGCCATCAGAGAAATGCAAATCTAAACAACTTTGAGATATTACCTTACACCTATCAGAATGACTAAGGTTAAAAAACACAGATGATACCCTATGCTGGAGAGGATGTGAAGGAAGGGGAACTCTCCTCCATTCTTGGTGGGAGGTTGAACTTGTTCAGCCACTCTAGAATGCAATATGGAGAAAACTGGGAATCAGTCTCCCTAAGTATCCAGTATATATTTTTAGGTATATATTCAAAAGATGCACAATTGCACCCCAAAAACAGTGGCTCAACTAGGTTCATAGCAGCATTATTTGTCATAGCAAGAACCAGGAATAAACCTAGATGCCCTTAAACTGAAGAACTGATTAACAAACTGTGGTACACATACACAATGGAGTATTATTCAGCAGTAAGAACAAATGATATTCTAAAATTCATAGGCAAATGGATGGATTTCAAAAACATCCTCCTGAGCAGGGTATCACAAACTCAGAAAGATAAGCAAGGGATGTTTTCACTCATTCATGGACTTAAGAAAAAAGATGTTATTGTATACAAGAGCTCAAGGCTAGAACACAGCTAAATGACACAGTGCATCACTTCTGCATTGATGGCCTCTGGCAGGGGTGTGGATGAGAAAGTACTTGTTTTCTATAAGGGGCTGGCCACAGGGAGTTTTATTATGCTTCAGTAAGTAAATGAGCAGCATGAATGGTCTTTGTTGTAACTGAAGAGACTATAAGAGTGGGTATGAAACTTAGAGTACTGATAACTGAGTTTGATGGTACAAATGATATAAAACCACCAAATTTTATATATATATGTATATATACATACATACATATAAGTCAGAAGTCAGCTTCGCAAAGTTGGTTATTTCATTCTATCATGTGCTTCCTGAAAATCTGATTTATCAGAGCTTCTGTCTTGGCAACAGTTGTCTGTACCTACTGAGCCACCCTGACAGTCTTATGTTGTATGTTTATGGAAAGCATGTTAAAACAATTTATAATAATACAAAATTTAAAATTTTACCCATAATACTCAAATTATCATGTGTTTCCATTTCTTTAAAAACAACTAAGCTCACAAAGAAGCAGAGAATCACAAGATAAATAAATCATTTACACAAGTTACATTACTTTTCTTATTACTTCAGTATTCTTGTGTAAGTGACGGTATGCAGTTTGTCACTACTGTGATTGGTTTATTTCACTTAGCATAATATCTTTCAGGTTAATCTGCCTAGTAATAAATGTCTGGCATTTGAATAATTTTTTAGTATATTTCATGTTTATTCTATATTTGCAACTAAAAATGAATTGATAAAAGTTTACTGGTTTGCAACCTAATGATTCTTTTTTATTTATTTATTATAAATAAAGTCATATTTTTTATCCGTGTACATCCTTGTTCCAGCTCCCTTCCCTGGATCATTTTAAGATACTGTATTCACATACTATTTGGTAGATGTACATTTAATCACATGATTAATTTCAAATTCTCAGTCTAATTTCAGTAGCAGTAATTTCTTTTTTATTATTGTATCCCAGCAGTTTCTAGTGAACACAAAATCTATAAAACATTTTTTGTGGATTTGAAAGTGCAATGGATTGCACTCTCTTACTCATTTATATATGCATATTTTTAATTTAATATTTTTAAAATGTTTTTACATTTTATAATTAAAACATTTCTTCTCTACCTTTCCTTCTTAATACAGCTTATTCACTGCTCCTTTGCAATTTTATAGCCTCTTTTTCTTGGTTTCTTTTTAATGAATTGAATGAATCCCACTGAGTCTGCATAATGAAACTTGCATGTACTTGTTTTCAGATTGACCATTTGGAATTGCAAAACCTTTTGGTGTGCTTGTCCAAGGTGAAGATTGTTTCTTTTATTCTTAGCATTTCAAAGTTTTCAGTATTTGTCTAGGGTTGAAGCTTTCTGAGCACCCCACTCCCTTTTATGCTAAAAGAACTTCATCATTAGTTTCAGCCTTGTGGGCAATGTTATCAGAAAGATCAGCTTTCCAGCAGAATCTAACCAAGATATTGTAGTCATAATCTTTCTTTCAAGAGTGGTAGCATGGAATTCTAGGCCTTCAGTTCTGCCCTTTTGGATGTTCATGTGGATAAAGCCTGCCTTTTGGCTACAGACAGCTTTTTAATCTTAAAATGGTCCAGAATTATCCAATTGAATTCTGTTTTTAGGCTTTTTCCTGGAAGAGAAATCCACACTATTTCTCTTATTTTATTAACCTATTTGGCTTTGCAGATCAAAGTTGTAAAAATAATAAGGCCAGAATTTGTAATACTTTATGTAATGACACTATTCTCCTACAGTGTCTGTGATTTCAGTACCCACAGAGATTAAAACATTTAGCCTTGTACATATTTAAAGCACAGTATTATCTATTTTATGAAATTTTAATGTAAATTTTTTAAAATGTAAAAACACACATATAAATTTAAATTTTATGTAAATAAGAAAATAAAATAATCACTAAAAAATAAATTTTCATTTTAAAATTTTTGCAACTCTTTTGTTACTGATCTTTTCTCCATCTCACATATCTCAGATTCACAATTGAGTCACATCTCCTGGCCTTTTGCTTCATTATTTTAAGGTCTCTTTTCTGTTCCTTTTTATTAAAACTGCAGAGTTCTGTTTGGAGCCCCCTGCATAGCACTGCTGCAGGGATTTAAACTTTAACAAGTTCAAAGAAAACAAGGATTAGAAGTAGAAGCATTGGATTTATATAGATTCCTTTGAAGAGCTCAAAGACTGAAAAGCTTGTATTGCCAGGGTTAAGGTTACAAAAGGTGGAACACTATGTCTGCTCGTCAGCTCTTGTCCTCATATACCTGTTCAAAATCACATCCAGAAAATGGTAGGGAACTCTCAAAGCTCCATAAGAAAAGATTTCATAAGCAGATTTTTCAACAAAAATAAGAATCAAGAGTAATAAGTGCAGAAGGCACTGGAGAGTTAGAGGCAACAAGGAAAGGTAGTGGTTCATGGGGACATAATATGTTTTATTGAGCAAACACTGCAAACAGCAATGGAAGGAATCCATTATACCAGAGCCTTTTGAGAGCTAGATACCTGGAAGAAGGCTTCCCAAAGTATTGTGTAGACAGCAGACACAGGTGCAAGCAGAAACCAGTTATAATCTTCCCTGGGCTATTACCTCCCTATCTAAAAGCCAACCCAAGAAGATCTAGGTGAAATATGAGCTGTCAGTATACAAAAAAAAAAAAAAAAAGACAGAAGACATGTAGAATGTACACAAAGACATACACCATACACAGGAGAGAAAATTTGTTTTCTACAAACTGCTAAAAATCTATCATGCTCAACGGGAGTAAAGGAAGATTCTAAGTTATTTATCTGTCACCATGAGATATCAAAAATACATTCATATTATTATTTTAAAAAAGCTGCTTACATGGAAGGAGACAGACTGGTAACAGAGAGAATTAAACTTAATAGGAAAGTACATTAATTATGTAATCAAATGAGAAAATCAAAAAATAGCCCACAAAATACAAGAACAAATAAAGATACTATCACACTTTGTGAGTGTGTCTCTTTATGTATCCCTGGCTTCCCTTTAACTTTCAAAGTAGTTCAGGCTAGTCTTAAACTTACAAAGATGTGCCTTCCATTCTCTGGCTAGTTTTGACATTACAGGTATATGTCACCACGCTTCACCATTTATTTTGATTAATTTTACTTTACTTATTATTCCTATTTTCTATATTTGGATATTTATTTGAACTAAAATATGCTATCTTATATTACTAACAGAGATTAAGCCTAGATTGACAAGGGGTCCCATGTAATAGAGACACTTCAATATGTCATTTTTCTGATTCCTCACATTGATATTTGGGTTTCACAGGATTATTAGACCTTCCGCTCTATTAAGTATAAGCAATTATTCAATCTGTTCTTCAATGAACTAATGAAGTAATTTTTTAAATATAAGAAGTCACAAAATCACATAAAATTTAGAGCAACAATCTCAAAAAATTAAATTATGTTGAATCAAATTTTATTTTTTGTATACACTGCTCTTTTAACCAATTTCCCATTTTCTTCGCACAAATCAAATCAACTGGTATAGTCAAAAATCTATGACAGTTATTTTAATGTGGTTATAATATCTCTGAAATAAAATTTAAAATTGTATCTCTCTACTGGACTAAAATAATTTTGATCTGTTTATGTAAAATGCTGGAAGGGAATGTTGTGTATTGAAATAAAATAGAGTTGTCTTTGATGTCATAAGCATTTGATCAATGATCTAAAGTGTTTATTGAAAGAAAGACTGGTTGGACAGATGGCTCAGATGTTAAAGGCTAGGCTAACAACCAAAAATATAAGAAAGACTGTTTCTGAAAGACAACGAAGTGTGGTTTAGGATGGATATATTTGTATTAATCAACATCTAGCCAAATGTCAGCATGTTGTACCTTAAGGTACCTTTGCTACCCAGTTGTTTTATGAGACTGAAAATTTAACAGTCATAAGATATCTGAAGCTTAGAGATATTGGGTTGTATTACCATGAAATTTATTATAAAAATGTTTAATATGAGAGTTATTAAGAGATAATAGAGATGATAAAATACTAATGAATTTATAAAAGATAAATAAGCAGCACTAAAGTTGAAGTAATAATAATTTTTGTGGGTATTTGAGTGTGTACATGTTTCTGTGATTGCATAAAATATATATGTGTAGATGCCAGAAATAGATAATGAGTGACTTTCTCAACACTATATACTTTATTGTTAAAGACAGAAAATCTCATTGAATCTGAAATTGACTAATTTTATTAAGATGATTGGTTGATTAGCAGATTTGGAGATCACTTGTAGGGAGCCTTCTTTGTGGTAGGATCATAGATGCAGACTATCATATGCAGTATTTCTTATGGATGGTTGGATCCAGGCTATGCTTCTCAGGATTGCACAGCAAATACTTTACTAAGTTAGCCAATGATTAACTCTAATAATATTAAATTATAATGATGAATCCTAAATTGTGAAGTGGAAAAATAAAACCTAAGCATAACTGAATAAAATATAGAAGAAAAACTAGCACACCTAGTTAAGGATAAGTAACCATTTGAAATTCTTATTCTAATTATAATTATCTAAATATTTAAGTCTCTTTTTAAGAACCACTTGTAATAAAGTAAATTTAAAGATCTTTAACTACATCATCTGAATAAAGTATATCTCATCAGCAAATAGAGTGGTCTTTTAATATACTTTTTCACACACGAGATACTAACCAAATTTGAACAGTACTATCTCCTGCCCTTGCTGGGGAAGAGATAAGGAGATGGGGAGAAGAGAGAGTGACTGGGAAGGTGTGGGAGGGGGAAGGGAGTTTCAACAAGGGGATACATGGATTAAAAAATGAGAATTTATTCATATTAAAAAATAGTATTATGGAAAATCAGTATAGTTGCAGTAGCCTTATTCAGAGCTTGTCAACAAACAGGTAATTGTAAAGTCAAGTTGATTAAATATTATCCAAATTAAAGAACCTTGTGTAACAGTACAGGAGAAAGAGAAGAAGATTAAAGAGTTTATTTGCTGGTTACTGTAATTTTTCAGTCTCCTTTAGCAAATCTATCTTCCCTGCCTTTGGAACAAATGGTGTAGTATTTCAAAGGACATTATTCATAGAGAACATTAATGGTAAAATCATTACCCAAAGTCAACTTTTTTCAATTTGTATATTTATTTGACAGTTAATAATAAAAATAGAGAGAAAGTTCAGAGATGATGACTTAGGGCAATGTCTATAGCCTGTACAGGCTACAGACCTTTCACACTCTCTTCTTCCTTAGCCTTTACAAGGAAAGTTTTATTTCCTTAATTTCATGCCCTATAAGCTCTATCTCTTCTCCTAAGGCTCCTCTCCTTCTCATAATGGTCTATTCCTAACTTTCTAGTCTGAACAGGCACTCAAATTAACATATATGACTCTAAGAATTCATAGTATGATACACATATGAAGAGGAACATTAAATATCTGTGCTTTGGGTGATGAGTTATGTTAATTAGCATAATGTTATACTGTTAAATTTACTTTTGTGTAAATGCTATAAGTTCATTCTTAATGTCTGGATAAATTTTTGTTGGCAAAGAAATTTAACATTTTTATTATTTTTTCCTCCATTTATGGACATCTATGGTTATTTACCTTCCTAGTTGTTATATTGTTGTAGAAGATTTCCCAGCCCGTTTGGGCAAGAAGTTTGGACCTTGCCTGTGGTGGCTTTTTCCCCCAAAGAAATGAATCAAGCACTTATATTACTTTCACACTGTTTGGTCTATGTCTCAAGTACATTACTATCTAGCTCTTTTATCTTAATTCAACCCATTTCTAGTATTTTATCTGCCACATGACCTGGCCCATGGCTCATCTGGATTCCTTACATGTTTCTTCCTCGGGAGTCAGATGGAGATTGATTAACTCCACCGTCCTTCTACCTGTCTGACCTCTGATCCTCCATCCACTTCTACAGTGTTCCATATAGGCAAAAACAGCTCCTCTATTTTCAGGATACAGAGAACATTTCCACCACATTATATCATCATTGAGCATGAACGCACAGTTATTTCTGTCATAGGGTGTACTAAATCCTTTTGTGTAAGAGCTGTGCAGCTACCAATTGAGTGTTCTGTTTTTATTCTTTTGGAGAACATATACAGTGTTTTTCACAGAAATTCTATTAACTACTAATTCTACCACCAGCACTTGATCAGAAGTCCCTCTTGCTGAATACACTTTGTCATAAATCTTGAGGAAATCAAGGTAGAAATGAGTGAAAACTTCCTTCTGGCCAATTAGACTCTGTGGTACTGGAAGGTGCTAACCTGTATGTGGAGGAGAAAGTCATCAATACTTTTGACCAGCTCTAAAATCTACAATAATGGCCTACATGGTAAGATGTTTTCTATGTCTTAATAGCAGTATAATTTTAAAGGGGTAACCAACTAATTTCCAGTTAGCCTTGAGGCCTTCTCCACAGGATAGAATTCACTACTTGTACAGTACATCTGGCGAAGGTCCTGTGGCCACATAGTCTATAGGCACATGAGCGAAATGCACTACTATTGTTTTGGTAAGAGATCATGTTATGGAACTGGGTAAAAAATACTTATGTTTATACCATAAGGTACTATTGGACTTTACCTTTATAATAGAAGTTTTTTTTAAGTGGTAACAGTTAATACAACATCCTAACTAGTTGCTATATTAGTAATAAGTGATGGTAGACTGCAAAACTATAAATGAAACATACATATTATCTCTTTAGGGTTCAGGGAATATCATAGAAGATGGGATATAAAAAATGTAAAAGCCAAAAATAAAATTAAAAAAATGTAAAAGCCAAAGAAGAAATGTCTATAGCCAAAGATATTCTCTGGACATGACATAGCTATTGAACTAGTAAAATGACTGAAGTTGATATTATCACAAGACCAACACAAGACTGGGTCATCAAAATTTCCTCATAGACTCAGTACAGGCTTATGAGGCTTTATGACCACTCAAGTTTTTGTCAGATCACAGTTTTTCAGAGGCCATGTATTGTTTTATCCAGTGGAATATCTACTAATAAGTTACACATACTGTGGTAGATATCTTCCAACAGAGCTAAAGTGGGTGATACTTATTAAACTCCGTAAATCACCCACAAAATAAGAAAACTTGAAATAGGAAGATGACTTGTCATTTTCAGTAAGAGGAATTGAAATAGAATTAATGAAAAAAAAATCAAAACTCCCTCTCTACATTCCTAAAACTGTCAAAGAAAATTAATAAGTACAGTAAAAAGAAAATGCTAGAGTCCTCTTTTTTATCTATACATTTTTTAATCTTTAAAAGATTAGTATAATATATTTAAGTCATATCCGCTGACATTTTTCTTTAATCCTTCCTTTCTCTGTATCATTATTGTTAAATACAACACAGCACTCAAATGATGAGGAACCTTAATCTTACTGATAATCTCAATTAGGTGTATTAGCAGACAGGATAAACCTACTTTAAAATTTTTTTTCAAAGTGTTATACTACAGACTCAGATAAAAGTGTTAATACAAGAATATTTAAAGGGCTCTGAAACAAAGTTAATATACACTGCAATCTTTAAAGGTTGATGGTAATGTTTAATTCTTCCTGTAAATGAATATCAAGAATCATTTTCTCTATTGCATATTGATCTCTTCCACTGAATAATGATACATCTTACTAGCACCTGAAATTAGAGATATCTTTTTGGATAAGTACAGGTTTCACTCTCACTATGTTATGTCTATGTTATGAAGAATTGACACACACAGTTTAAAAGAATGTATTACACACACATCTCCATTATAAGCTACTCTGCTAACATCACTTAGTGCAAATCATTATTGGATTCATTATCATTATTATTGATAACTAGAATAGTAATACAGAGATTGACATGTTGAATTGTAACATGCTTTTCTTATTAAAGTTACCTCAATATAAACTAAACAAAGAATAAGCATTCAGATTTTCATAAATCATTGTCTGATATCTCAGAGAAAATAATCACATTGTAGTTGGTAGGGCTGGTTTAAAGTTTAAAATAATTGAGTTATTTTTAAATCACTGTTCAATATTATTGTTGGCTTTTTTTACTGGTAACTTTAGCAGTCTTTCTTGTTCCTGGTATCACTATCAACACAGGAGGTTAATCACAGTTTTGTTTAAAAACCTGGGATTTTTTTTAATGCATGTCCTGCATATTTTAATGTGAAAGTATTATTTGACATAGTCTCTATGGGATTTCAAATGATAGATTATATAACTGTAAACAAAATCCCATAAGAAATTAGATCCTCAGGTGTTAATTCTGATATGAAGGAATCTATAAAACTGCAGCTACACCATACCATAGATCTCTTGGTTTGCAAAGGCGTTAGATATGAATGAACTATGCAAACTGCAGCTGTGCCTTGGAAGTTGTTTTTTATGATTAAGCATGAGTGTACCAAGGAAACTACAGGTGTTTTTTGGAAGCTATTTTTTCCCTAAATCAGCATGATGTTGGATATAGGTGTATGGAGGAATCCGTAACTATGCCTTCATATCTGAGTCTTTGACAGTCAGAATTTTCTCTAATGGTAACACATTCTGAAAAGTCACTCACATTCTTCTTATTATATCAAATACTGGGTGCTAAACCATATTTTATTTGCTTCATGTACAACACAAAAGGTTCTTTATCCTCAAAAATACTGTAATTTCATCATATTGTTATTTATATTATGGTTTTACCCAACTCCCCCATAGGGAATTTTCGGAGTGTCTTTGAAATGATACTTGAGAAGGACAGTCTAGTACATCAAGTTTTAGAAAGAAAAAGAAATTTCCACATTCCCATAAGTGTGTACTAATTTTCTAAATAGGTACTAAACTTACAAAATATGAAATATAGGTACACGCTGTGTTGCTTATCCTTCTATATCCTGGGTTAGCTTATTTTAATATTTCTCTGGTCTTGCTTATGTTTGACTAAATAAAATCATTAAACAGTATCTCTTTGATAAATTCTTATACAGAGAAAAGCAGATACCAATGAGAAATCTTTATCCCATCAATGAAGGCATACAACAGTTTTTATACTTTTTGAGATAAAATTGACTTACAGCCACTGCAATAATTAACATATATAAGTTTCCTAATTTAAACTTATACACACAAGGCTGTTGCTATAACATACTCATTAAGTTAGAGCATTGTATTCCTTATCTGTGTTCATGTATCCATGATAGAAACAATTATTTTATCCTATAGTTTTATTTTTGAACCTTTGTTTATTTAAACTAACCTGAGATATTTTTGGATATTTACATGTGTCTAAGAAAGCAAAAATCTGTTCACTAGGTTTGCAGTTATCTTGATTGCCTCTCACTTATCAGTCATAACGCTTCCCAAATTTAAGTTTTTCATTTGCTACTATAATATTGGTATCTACAAACTCTAATGCTTATTGGGTAACTAATGTAAGTTATTTTACTCATAGAAAAAAAGTCTATCATTCATAGACCAATCGCAAAAAGATGTTTTCAGAAGTGCATTTGTTTTCTTCTCAGTGACATTTTTTTCCTTTATTTAATTGTGTCTTGAGAAACTCTGATAGAACATGCTCAGGACACTGATTTTCTCTACTTAATACAATAAATATACTACGGCATTTCATTTTTTTCTATGTCTGATTTTTTTTTTAGAAACTAGCTTTTTTCTTCAGTTATTGGAAACTCTCATGTGTTCAACTTAGACATATGTGTCTATTAAGAATATTCATGACTGAAGGAATCTATTTTCTACATACCTGGCTCCATGGAAATATTAACATTTTTTGTTTTTATATGCAATGATAATAAGTTGCAATGTTTTAATTTCCATTTGTAAAAAAAAAGTTAAATATATCTAGTTGGAGAACTCAAAAATGGCATTGTGCTCAATTTATAAACAAAGTCTACACTTCATAGTATTGACTTGATTTTTAAAAAATTAACTGAAATTTAGTGTCAAGTTCTAGTTACAAGAAAAAAAAAAACATATGAAGAGAAGTCCACAAAGAAGAATTTGACAAATAAATGTTTATTTAAATGATAAAATCAAAGAGGTTGTCAGTTTAAAGCAATTTATAATCTATAAAGTATTCATATTTCAAATTGGTAAATCAATGCAAAAAATACATTAAACAACTAATTTAACTGTCACCGGAATTTATAAGGATCAATTAATTAACAATGTTCTGTATCCTAATCTAATGCAAATGTAGCAAAATATATTAAGAGTATATTGCTTTAAATAAAAATATAAATCACCCTTTTTTAGAAACTACATTTGCAATTACAGAAAATTATATTAAAATTGACATTAATTTATAGATCTAAGGAAATAAAAAATAAGAACTCTTTAATTCTTTATACCCTAAATTATGCTTTTGTTATTTTATATATTGGAAAAGCATAAAATGTACAAGGCAGATTTAAGAAGAATATTAGTCAAGAGACATAGTGATATTCATGAAGGATTCTAGATGAGGACTAAACCAGTAATCTTGCTTATTCAAACTTAATCCTTTAGAACAATTAGTAATTCTAATTATGAAATATAAGTTCTACACTATTGTTTATGATAGTAGACAGTCACTATGTTAGTTATTATTTAGATTATGTTCTGTATTATGAAAAAAGAGCTACATTATTTAGTCAAAATTATAATCAATTTTGCTCATCAGATTTTATGAATGAATAAATTCTCATTTAAATATCATTCCTTAGGGTTTGTTAAGAAGATGAAAATTTACGACTACACTATAGTTTCTAAGGCTGATTTGTCAAAGCAATCATACACAAACACACACACACATATGGTGAGGATTTATTGTTTTAAGGTGGAAAAAAGTCTACTGGTGTGATATTCAAAAGTATTAAAAGTATGTTCTAAAGTGGTAATCAATGACTAAAACTTGACAATGAACATATGAACTTAGCCTACTTCAGATTTAGAAGTATTTCACTATGAAAAATGTTGTCACAGACAGATAAATCTGTAGTATACACCTCTGGCCTTATGTCTTATAGCAACAGGTTTGTATATTTATACCATTTGTAACATTTATAATAGTAATTCATCACTTTTGAGTTAAACTTTTAAAGATACTATATTGTTGTTTTAGTTGTTGAACTATATGCTTGGATTTTATTTTTTTCAAATTGTGCCTCTGTGTTTCTTAGAATACATTTGATATTTGTTCAATTAATAAAACTAATAAGATTAATTCATGTTATTTCTAGTACTTCAAGAACTTGGTAAAGTTAATTTATATCTATATATCAACATATAAATATTTTATATAAGGAAATGAACTCAAAAAGACAAACTTCACATTATCCAAACTTAAATTCTGTGATAATTAAAACTCCTTCCAATTGACTAACAAATAGTATTGTGTTTTTGAGGTATGTGAGAAATGTTGTTGATAATTTGATGAGGATTCCATTGAATCTGTAGAATGATTTTGGTAAGATTGTCATTTTTTTTGTTGATCTGACTTTTTTAAGAGAATTAGGAATCTTTTCATTTTCTGATATCTTCAGTTTCTTTCTGCAGTGGCTTAAAATTCTTGTCATAAATAGATTTCACTTTTTTGGTTAGACATGCACCTAGATATTTGATTTTGTTTGCAGCTATTGTAAAAAGTGATGTTTCCCTGATTTAATTTTTAGCCCTTTTAGCATTTGTGCATAAGAGTGTTTATTAAATTTTGAGGTAATCTTGTATTCTGTCATATTGAGGAAGGTGTTTATTAGCTTGGAAATCTTACAAAAAGCAACCTACAGATGCAATGTAATCCCCTTCAAAGTGCCAACACAATTATTTACAGACCTTGAAGGAACAATACTCAATTTCATATAGAAAAACGAAAAACCCAGGACTGTCAAAATAATCCTATAAAAACCAACCAACCAAACATATGCCCCTCCAAACAACAACAACAACAACACTTCAAGAGGAATCATCATCCTGGAGCTCTAACACAGATTTACAGTAATAAAAACAGCTTGATTTTGGCATAAAAACAGGTCAATGGAATTAAATTGAAGACCTTTACATTAATCCACACACCTAAAATATCTGAGTTTTCACAAAAAAAAATCTCAAAAATATTTAATGAATAAAAGATTCTGGGATAAATGAATGATGGCATGTAGAAGAATGCAAATAGAAGCAAAACTATCACCCTTCAAAAACCTCAAGTCCAAATGAATCAGATACCTCAACATAAACCCAATTTCACTGAACCTGATAGAAAAGTAAGTGAAGAAGAGCCATGAAAACACAAGAGACTACTTACTAAATATAACATCAATATCACAAGCACTGAGAGCAATAATTAACGAGACTACCTGAAACTGAGAAGCTTCTGTAAGGCAAAAGACAAGGTCAATAAGACAAAACAGCAGCCTATAAAATGGGGAAAGATCTTCACCAACCATATACTTGACTAAGGGCTGATCTCTAAAATACGTAAAGAACTCAAGACACTAGACATCAATATACCAAATAATTCAATTAAAAATGGGGTAGAAAGCTAAACAAAGAATTCTCAACAGAAGACTCTCAAACAGGTAAAAGATATTTAAAGAATTGTTCAACATCTTTAACCAACAGGAAAATGCAAATCAAATCATCACTGAGATATCATCTTATAAGTGTCAGAATGGCTGAGATTAAAAACACTAGTCATAGCCTATGCTGGAGGGGGGTGTGAAGTAAGGAAAATACTTTTCTATTGCTGGTAGAAATGTAAACTTGGAAATCAGTGTGGGAGTTTCTCAGAATACTGGGAACCAATCTACTTAATAATCTGGCAATACTACTGTAGGCCAAATAAAGCACTTTTGTTTTTTTACCCCAAGGATATCTGCTCAACTATGTTCATACCAACATTGTTTGTAATAGCAAGAATCAGTAAGCTACCTAGATGCCCCTCAACTAAAGAATAAATTAAAACAATGTGGTACATTTACACAATAAAGTACTACTAAACAGTTAAAAAATATGATGAAATTCTGAACCTTCATAACAACTGATGATGAAAATAAATGCAAAAATCCACAACTAAGCACTAGGTTGAGATTGAAGTAAGGAAGGAGAAATTATATGAATGAAGACATCAAGATCATGATAATGAAACTCACAATATAGCTTCCCCAGGAAGCTAGACAACCTGTGTGGAACTAACTAGGCCCCCCGAATGTAGATGACAGTCAAATGGCATGAGAAATTTGTGAGGACTCTGGCAGTGGGACCAGAATTCATTCCTAGTGCCAGAACTGGCTTCTTAGAAGCACATTTTCTACAGAAGATGTTTCTCAGCCTTGACAGTGGGAGGAGTGGCTTGGTCCTACCTCTACTGGATATGCCCAACGGAACTGATTTACCAAGCAAGTCTTTACTCTCTCTGAGGAATGGTTGGGAGATGGGCTAGGCAGAAGCTGGGGGATGACTGGGAAGAGGAGAGGGGAGAGAAATATTGATTGATAATTAAAAATACTTTATATATAAATATACATATATGTCCTGAAGTATATAGGAATATACATCAACAATAAAAAAATAGTAAATATTATGTTGTGAATGTTCTGACATAAGAAATTGCATACTATAATATGATTAAAACTGTATCAGAAAATGATAAATTAAATGTATATATATATGCATATATATATAACATCAAATTGTTCTTTCTAATTCTCTGCATGGACATATCTTCTTAAGACAGATAAATAATTTTAATGTAAGACAAATAATAAAAAACTAGATGAAATATACTTAAAGGGATTGACATAGATATTTTTGACCTTTGATTCTAAAAGCACTTGCAACAAAAGCACACATACACTAAAAAAATGAGATAACATTATTCTAAAACATTCTTGTTTTAAAGATGGAAGTCATTGAAAAAAAGCAAGGAAAAATATCTTCCACTTACATATCTCAAAGGATTAGTATCTAGTATATAAAAAGGGAAAAAATCAACTGAGAACATCCAAAAGAAACTGCATTAAAATTCAGCTCAAAACAGGGTAATTGATAATAATCTATTGCTATAAAAAGACTCAGGTGGTTTGAAAGAATATGATTGCCAAATGTTGTGACATTATTAAAAGTTGTGGCCTTGTTTGAGTAAATGTGGTCTTGTTTGGATTATGTTTGTCACCATGGAGGCAGGCTTTGAGGTCTCATATATGCTCAAGATATTGCCCTTAGATATTGCTCAAGATATCTCAGACTACTTCTTGTTGCCAGCAAGTCAAAATGTAAGACATTTGGCTAGTTCTCCTGCACCATGTCTGCCAGCCTGACTTCAGGTATCAATCTGATAATAATGGACTAATCTTCTAAATCCACTGTACCAAATTAAATGTTTTTTTTCTTTTTTTGAAATTAGAGTTGCTGTAGTCAAAATGTCTCATCACAACAACAGACACCCTAATTAAGACAGAAGGTGAAACCAAGCACTTTAGCATTACTATGACAAATGTGTTCATAATTTTGTTTGAAGAAACTACACATTAGAAAAGCAATTGAATGCATTCAGTGCTCCTTAAAGGGCCATAATATTAGGACCACAGAAAATAGTGGTACTGAGTGTTGTAGTGGGAAATCAGAAACTATACATGTGAACAATCACGTCAGAGGACTGGAAACGAGCAGGGCGTGGTTAACTGGAAAGGATTCCGAAAGTAGACCTCTGAGGGAGAGGACCAGGACAGGAAGCCGACATTCTCGCGAGAGTTCCAGACCAGCTGAGCGGGTTTTCGGACTGATGACGCGGCTTCCGGGGTGCGCAATTCGGGCCAGCAGCACGGGAGTTCGGATGTGCGGCTTGGGGATGAGGAGTTTTCCTTAGAAACACTTCAGGAAGCTCCTGCGCGCTGCAACCTTATCCCTTCATTTTCTCTTAAAACCTTCTCTGTTTTGTAAATGATTTTCACAAAATAAACCCCATTTAAAACATATCTCACCACGGGTTTTTACCGCGATAGAGTTTGATTTGAAATGTGTTTGCTTGGTTTGAATCTTTTATAGGAGATGGATTTTAGTATATAGCCTAGAGACTGCTCTTGTGATATTTTATAAAGAATGTGGCTTCTTTGGTTCATATCCAAAAAGTCTGCCTAAGGCTAATGTAAACCATTTAGGTTTAGTTCTATTGGTAGAGGAAATCTCAATACAGCCTAGAATATAATCTGCAATGTTGTCATTAGTGCTATATCTGACCAATATTTATATTGAAAAAGAACAAGCTGAGCATATAAAAATAGAATTTGTACATTAGAGAAAAAGGGCAGCAAGTCAGTGGAATGAACTAAGTTCTGTGTTTAAAGAGATAAACATGAGAAGACATGGAAAAAAGAGAGTAGAAACCTCAGTGCAATATACCAAGATACATGTTCAACTTATGAAAAGAAATTAAAGAAAATCTTAGAGTCAATTTTGGTGGGACCTCCTGCTGGGGAGGAGATGGGGAGTGGAGAGAGTGACTGGGAGGGCAGGAGGGGGAATGGAGTTTGAACAAGGAGATACATGGATAAAAAAATGAGACTTTATTCAAAAATTAACAAAAAGAGACAGAGCTACAGGATCATTGAGTTTGAGTTCAGTCTGATCTACAGAGCAAGTTCTAAAGCAGCTAATATCATTCAATGAAAGTAGCCATAGAAAATAGAAAGAAGGTGAAGATTTTTTATTTTTATAGAACAAAGTCTTTTTTATCCATGTATTTGCTTGTTCCAACTCCCTTCTCCTTCCCAACCCCTCCTTGTCAGCCTTCAGCCTCCCTCCTCCCCATTTCCCCATCCTCCCCCAGAAAAGGTAAGAGGTTACAAAGTGGATTAGCTCAGCACCTACTCCAGGCAAAACCGATTTCCTCATCCTGATATCAAGACTGAGTTAGCTGTTCCTCAGAAGGGAATGAACTCCAACATGCCAGCCCATGCACAGAAACACAGTCTTAACCCTCCCTTTGATGCTCCAGATATTGCTCATGTCAGTGGGCAATTGCCTGTCCTTGGAGGGTTTAGCTTTTTTTCCAGATGTTTCCCAGGTGGCTGTTCCTGATTCAGTGAGCTCCCCAGAGTTCCAGGCTGCCAGCACAGTGAGAATTTTCTTCATAGTCCTCATCTCCTTGCACATATAGACTCCTTCCCCTGCTGTCAGTTGGACTGGAGACTCAGCCCAGTGGTCAACCATGTATCCCTGCCTCTACCTCTACTCATTGTTGAATGTAAGTTCCATGATGGAACTTAGGGTGGTTATTCATTTGATTTTTTTTTCTTTATAGTTATTGTCAACTTATCAGCATTTTAAATTCATTTTACTGTTTTTCTTGATAAATACAAAATAAAAAAATGTGCTCATCATCTTTAGTCATCAGAGAAATGCAAATCAAAACAACTTTGAGATAGCACCTAACACCTGTTAGATTGGCTAAGATAAAAGGCACAGATGACAGCCTATGTTGGAGAGGATGTGGAGCAAGGGGAACATTGCTGGTGGGAGTTAAGCTCCTTCAGCCATTTTGGAATGCAGTATGGCAGTTTCTCAGAAAATTGAGAAACAATCTCCCCAAT
>PVIH01019005.1:17783-36827 GCA_004025045.1 Sigmodon hispidus
CATACTCCAAAGGCATTAGCTCAACTATGTTCATAGCAGCATTATTTGTAATAGCAAGAACCTGGAAACAACCTAGATGTCCCTCAACTGAAGAATGGATTAACAAACTGTGGTACATCTACACAATGGAGTACTACTCAGCAGTAAGAAAAAATGATATCCTAAAATTTGCAGGTAAATGGATGGACTTGGAGAATATTCTCCTGAGGGAGGTATCACAAACTCAGAGAGATAAGCAGGGGATGTACTCACTCACTAGTGGTCTCTAAACACACAAACAAGAAAAAAGCCAAGCATGCCCAAGCTGCAAACCATAACCACTGAACAGCTTGGGATCAGAAACACCCTGGACTGACTCTTCGGATCCTACTCCACCTAAAGGAACACCTGACTCACTCTTGAGGGAGGGGGGACAAAACTGGATCTGCCAGGAGTGGAGACAGAACTAAGCAATATTGGGTCAGTGGGACTATGGAACTGTCTGCTGCCTGCCTAGGGAGGGGATGGGGAGTTGTGGTGAAGAAAAAATGACCTGATGTGGCAGGAGGGGAAAGGGACCTTGAATAATGATATACAGGGATAGAAAGCATGACTTCTTTCTTAATAATAATAATAATAATAATAATAATAATAATAATAAATTATAAGGAAAAAAGGAATACTCAATTTCTTTGTAATAACAGAAATGCCAGAATTGCCAAAACAATTTGCCCAACAAAAGAATCTCAGGAGGCATCACCATCCCCGACTTGAATTTATACTATAGAGCTACAATACTGAAAACAGTCTGTTACTGGCATAAAAGCAGACATTTGAATCAATGGAATTGACCTGAAGACCCAGCCATTAACCCACACATCTATGATCACCTGATTATTGACAAAGACGTCAAAAATGTTGAATAGAAGAAAGATAGTATCTTTAACAAATTGTGTTGGCATAACTTGGATGGTAGTGTGTATAAAAAATGCAAATAGATTTAAGCAGATCACCCTGCACAAAACTCAAATCCAAGTGGATCAAAGACCTCAACATAAATCTAACTAGACTGAACTTGATAGAAAAGAAAGTGGGAAATACCCTCCAATGCATTGACATAGGTGATCACTTCCTAAACATAACACCAGTAGCACAGACAATAAGAAAAGCAATCAAATTAGTGCGACCTCCTCAAACTGAGAAAATGACAGCCTACAGAGTGGGAAAATATTTTCACCAACCATACAAGTGACAGAGGACTGAACTCTAAAATATATAGAGAGTTCAAGAAACTAGAGCCCAAGACCTTGCATAACCCAATCAAAAAGTGGGGCTTAGAACTAAAAAGGGAATTCTCAGCTGAAAACTTACAAATGGCTGAAAGGCACTTAAAAAAATGTTCAACATCTTTAGCCATCAGAGAAATGCAAATCAAAACAACTTTGAGAATACCACTTTATACCTGTCAGAAAAACACAGATGACAGCCTATGCTGGAGAGGATGCGGAGCAAGGGGAACACTCCTCCATTGCTGGTGGGAGTGTAAGCTTGTTCAGCCACTTTGGAACACAGTATGGCTGTTTCTCAGAAAACTGAGAATCAGACTCCCCAAGGACCCAGCAATACCACTTCTGGGTGTATACCCTATAGATGCCCAGTCGTACTCCAAAGGTATTAGCTCAACTGTGTTCATAGCAGCATTATTCGTAATAGCAAGAACCTGGAAACAACCTGAATGCCCCTCAACTGAGTAATGGATTAACAAAATGTTGTACATCTACACAATAGGTTACTACTCTTCAGTACGAAATAATTAAAGGCAAATAGATGGTTTGGGAGAATATCCTCTGAGAGGGGTCTCACAAACCCAGAAGAATAAGCAGGGTATTTACTCACTCACTAGTGGACTTTAAGGAAAAACATTCTTTTTTCATTGAAAGATGATGGATGAAGAAAGTGATTTAACACACACACACACACACACACACACACACACACACACACAAACACCAAACAAACAAACAAATAAAAAACCAAAACTTTGGTTTGACTGTAGAAGGGTTGCTTAGCAGAAATTTGTGGTGGCCATAGTGCATCCGTGGGATTTAGCAATGACCTACTGTGCTTTTTTCATTTGTAGCTGAGCCTAACCTGGTTTGATGAGCTTTAGATTTATTTTATTTTTTTTTATGTTTCATGTATTTTAGAGACAAGAGAAGTTTTATTACTGTATGGGTTTCTGGATTTTTTTTTTTTTTAGTTATTCTGAATGTTTTGCTTTTTTATATAAAGTTTGATATTGACTTTGAGAAAACAATAAAAAGAGTGCTTTCTCTGTATAAGAATTGACTTTTCTATAAAATAACATAGCAATGACAGAAATACCACTAGCACCCTGGTTTTCTTGGCTTGGAAGATGCTGATAACACAGGTTAATTGATTCTGTGCTTGTGTGTTTAACCTGGTAGAACACATTGTTAGTATGCTGTTCTCAGTCAGCAAAGAAACAAACTTATTCTATTTGGAATTAAATTAAAATATTCATTCAGATGAAAGAGTAAGACTTTTTTTAGATTTTTAAATAAACTCTAATGACTGTAGTTTTTATCTTTTGAGTGTGTGGGAAGGTTACAAATAAGTAACCTGTATCTTTTACTACTTTGTTTCTTTTGAAGATTTAAGATACATGAAAAGCAAAGTTACAGAGTTGGTATTTTAGGAGAGTGAAAAAGCTTTATTATTGTAGCTCAACATAATTGAAAGCCATTAATTTTGAGAAGACACTCTCATTAAGATGATTTAATATACACATCTAATCATTTATCAGTAACAATAATTTATCACCTTTGAGTTTGCATGAATGCTTAACACAAAGATTGTTCCCATAAAAACATAGCTATAGTCTCCTGATTTTTAGTCCTTTTGTCTCTTATCGATGGTAAAATATTTTAATAGATAACCTCTAGCTCAGCAATTGTTGTACATATCTCTGTGTTAGTTTTCTTATTTTTTTCCAGTTTCTTGAAATTTTGGGTTAGAATCTTTCTCGGGTTGGAACATTTGTAGTTGCTTAAAACATGGTTAGGTCTGTGTAACACAGCTTTGCAGAAAACATTTTTGTAGCTCCAGCACTGTGTGGCTTCAGTGTCACCACTGGAATCAACAACATCTTGTGTGAAAATGCTCATATCCTGGGATGTGCTGGCAACAAATCACGGATAGTTATTATAACAAGAAATAAAACTAGATTTTTTAAAAAGTGGTTTTTTTTTAGACATTCATGACTTTTCAATATCAAGTTTGCTAATGTTACATATATTTTATGTGAAAACTAAAGGCTTATACTTATACACCTTTAAATTTATAATTATTATTATCATCCTCAATAACCACACTGTTTAATAATTCTCTAAGAAAATTTTTCATAGAATTTGAAAAATCTGAGTAAATCTCAAATCTAATACCACAATTCTATAATTTTTGGACCTGGAATAGCATTTCAAACATTTTAATTTTTATCTGATTATTGAAAACAAATAGTTACATATAACAGGAAATACACACACACACATGCATATATATATATTCAAAGTACTGCCTTCCACCATTAAATCCAATTCATAAGGACATGTGAAGTATTCAGTGACATAAGATCAATTTACAGTTCAGGAAATGCTTCCACTCTAACTGGGGATGTAAAACTATTGTTTATCACAAATATTTTACTTAAGGACTTGTATTGAGTAGTAATCTGCATTAAATAGCTTGCTTTACTAAACTGTTAGTAGATTATTAGTAAATTTTGTAATTAGTAAAACTTGGCCCCCACTTATATAAATGACATCTTAGTCATTCCACTTACTCCCAGTTATATTATTAATGTCTTTCTCCTTTTGACATAATTTTGGAGCCTCTAAGTTTTTTTCAGAATCATTTAAACAATGTACAGTTTTCCTCATCCCCACATTCAAATGTGCAGCATCATTTCCCTTTGAGAAGAGTTAATGAAAACATAACTTGACATTATAACTGTGGACATCTGTCTTTGTTTACATTCATCTGAGATTAATGCAGAAAATGTCAAAGAAAGAATGCAGGCTAGAAATTGTGTATCTTTCAGTTTTACTTTCATTGCTTTGCTCAAAGGGATGTAAAAGACACTGCATCTTGTGTGGCAAGAACTTAACTAATGGATTTATAAAGCAAACAGAGCTGAAGGAAATGTTTTATTGCTCAATTCTGACCATGTGGAATTTTGTTCTCTTGTTATTGTTGTTTGTACTGTTGTTTAAATGACTCTTGATTTGAAATGTCTGGAATTTAACTAAACCTTGGATTTATACTAATACAAAACTTTGTTTTAAAACATCCTATGTTTTCTTATTCTTCTGCCAAACATAAGAATTCACACATGTTTGATAGTGCTGGAATAGACAGACCTGACAATTTTTTAAAACAGTGAAGCACTTTTAAAAACCTGTTTATTATTTATATTTCTTAAATTGAAAAAAATATAAAATATTTGAATGAAAATGCTGAACAATGTGTTTCTATTTTTCTCAAAGCAGATCATAACTGTCTTCCTATGAAGAACTTTTTAAAATTTATTTATTCTTATTTTATGTACATTGGTGTTTTGTCTGCATGTATGTCTGTGTGAAAGAGGCAGATCTTGGAGTTACAGACAGTTGTGAGCTGCCATTTGGGTGCTGGGAATTGAACCACGGTCCTCTTGTAGAACAATCTGTGCTCTTAACCAATGAGCCATCTCCCCAGCCCCTGTAAAGAACTCCTACATTCATAGCACTTGAGTAATTATACCCCTGTTTTCATACTAGTGTAATATTCCAACAATCTTCTTTTGTTTCATTGAAGTATATTTTTCCTATAGTGGTTCATGATATATTTTATATTGTTTATTTTTTAAAATAAGTTCATAATACTTTAATTATTTGTACTGTTATCCTGGTCTTTCTATTAGCCAGAAAATAAAATAAAATATATTTCCTTACAAACCTGATCTCTCTCTCTCTCTCTCTCTCTCTCTCTCTCTCTCTCTCTCTCTCTCTCTCTCTCTCTCTCTGTCTTGCTGTTTCTCTCCCTTTCTCTCTCACACATACATGCACACTTGAGGGGCATGTTCACATGTTTTTCATGACTGTGTAAGTACATATGCTTGTGTATATCTGTAAATGTAGAAGCAAGAAGTCAAATGCAAGCATTTATTTAAAAAGCTTTCCATCTTCAGAAGCTGAATTCATTCATTTTCCTCACTCACCCAGACCTCAGACTCTTAATTTGTCTTCAATAGACTCTAATTTAGTAAATAATAATTACTTTGTTTAGTTACTTGCTAAGAAAAGCAATTGAATGCAATTTAAAAAAAAGTTCTGTAATAAAACTCATTCAAACCTTTTAAAGTGCCATGTTTTCAAAGAATAATACAATTATGTATCAATACTTTATTTTTTTGTTTTCAGAATAATTTGTTGGTTTCACCATATTCAGCTACAATCTTAACTCTGTATTTTCTTGCCAGAAGCATGTAGTTTCCTTACCTAGTTCACCTCTCCTGGTTACCAAGGAGATTCTCCAAGAGAATATTTACTGTTCACATCTTATTCTGTTTCTGAACATCTGCTTAACAGTTGGGACATGCTGTTGATTGCTAAAGACAGTAGAAAAGCATCTACCTCACCTAGGACCTTTCTCTTTGAATTAGGAGTTTAGAAATATACACCCCAACTTTTAATTATAATGTTCAGTAATTATGTTTTTCTGATACCTAAATTTTTGATTCATAGAACTGTATTAGAAGTTGAGATAAAATTACTTACAAAATTATAGAACATTTTAAAGGTTTCAGCAATTCTGGTCCTCTAGCTACCCACTATAAAAAGATGATCCCTCCCTTTCCATGTATGTATCAGAGGACAACTTCAGATGACTGTGTGTTGACACATTGTGATTGTTTGAATAAAAATGTTTCTTTAAGCTCATAGGGAAACTGACAGTATTGAGATGTCTTGCCTTGTTGGAATAGATGTGGTGTTGTTTGAAAGATGTTTCACTAGGATGGCCTGAGGTCTCAGTCTCTTTGTATTGCCTGCAGATCCAGTTCTTCTCTAGCACCATGTCAGCTGCTCTGATACCATGCTTTCTGGAATAAATAAATAACCTAACCTCTGTTCTGTAAGGTAGCCCAAATTAAATGTTTATATGAGTTTTCAAGGTCATGTATCTCTTTATAGCAATAGAAAGCCGCACTAAGACACACAGTTTTCTTTTTCTTAAATATTTTCAAGAAAGTTTTTATCATTAACCAAGAACTTACAAGTTGGCTTCGATGGGTAACAAGTGAAGACAAGAAAATATTCACTAATCCCTTCTATCTTCCCAGAGGATTCAATGTACAAATAAACATAAAAGATAATAGAAACTATCTCTATTGTTTTTCTCATTAAGAAAAGTCCTTTATAATTCTGTATTTGTCTTCTCAAGTCCAAACAGTTTTTATTTATGAAACTCAGCCATTTCTCATGGTTTTCTTTTATATTACTATGATGCTGGCAAACACAAATTCTATGGTATTTGTATTGCTTTACAGCATAATCAAATGTTCCCACATCCTACTTTATAGATACTCACTCAATAATACTTTCTGTTGTTCTACTTTCAGTGTCTACACAATGGAATCATCTTAGGTTGTCTGTCAACAGATCAATGGATATTAAAAATATAGGATATTAAAAATATAGCATATATTCATCTGAATATTTCAGCTATAGAGAAAAAGAGATAATGAAATCTACGGTAAAATTGTGTTACTAGAAACCAAGGTACATAAATGAATGTTCTTCAGGTTCTGTCTCAAATGTAAACAATTGCTTGAAATCTTTTTTTAAGAGATAATAATTTTTTATGAGATTTTTAATGTTAATTTCTTCATTCTTGTAATTTTTAGTTTTCTTTTTTCTTTTTTTGTCTTTAATTTGTTTTTATTTAGTAATTTATTTTTATTATTATGAACAAAGATGTCACACTTTCAATCCAGGATTTGGGTGTTCACTAAATAGTACCTATAAATGTAAGGGAATAGTGAAGAACCATTTTGATGTGAGAAGACTTAAAGTGATCAGGGTTTCAAAAGATAAATGATATATAAACAGAGACATGCAATTTGTTTCCTAGAGGATAGAAAATTTGAACAATAATAGATTTAGGTGTTTGTAGAAGAAGAGGCAGGAAATGATGAACTGAAACTAAAGATGTATGTAAAAGCCATACTGGAATTTACTACATAGTAAGCCAGATTAAAAATATAATTTCAAAAGGAGACATAGGGAAAGTTAGACAGGATGCTTGAACAATAATGTTATGAACATATGGAAGTTCTACTACAGAATACAAAAGAAGAAAAATCATGCCTATAGCACTATAACACTCAACATGCAATGCTTTTTAAAATGTTTGCTGTTTTGTTGTGTTTGCGATGTTTTATTTTGTTAATGCAGAGATGTACAACTTGCAAAAGTGCTGAGAACCAGTAACATTGATTGCTGTACCTTATATGATTTATGTGTGTCAATATCAATTATATTAATCAAGTACACAAGGAACATTAGGGAAGAGTTACACAATGAAAAAGCAGTGTGATGTGTCATGTCAGGCTACAGAACAACACTTACTTTTAAAAGAAGCATTTTAACTCTGCACATGTTTGAAGCCTTCGTTAATACATATGTGCAGTCTTTAAGGTTTACTATAGTCATGTCTCATTGAGAATACAGTGTAAATGCAAAGATATGGAATCTTAACCACACATACACTGCAGACACTTTTCCTCTTTGGGAGTGTGTACCACTGTTTCATAGGGCAATATTCACAGCGTTTAGAGAAAGTGTATGTTTTTGAGACATAATCTGCCTATAAACCAAATTATATTCAATGTCATGACAAGTGCACTGGTCACACACAACTAAGTCCATTGCAGTTAGTTACAGGTTATCTGCTTCAATCTCAGTGCAGGTCATCAATACAACATGACTCTTCCATGTACAATGAGATTATAAGCAATGTTTTAAATTATAATTTTGTGACAAGGTCACAAAAATGGTAATTAACACTCCACATTGTGGGATAAGAAAAGTGGTAATCATCAAAGTGTTTCTATATTCAGCTTTAAAACAACTTCTTCATTTTGTCATGATATTAAGAGAAATACTCAACTTTACACTGTGTTCCTTGATTTTCATTATCTTTGTAAAGATTGTCTTTTGTTTATTCTATTTGAATAAATAACATAAAATCTGATTTTCAGTCAGAAAGTGACAAATACTTCTCATACATGTGATGATTAAATCCACATATTTTCTCTGTGTCCCATGTCAGGGTAACTAGCACTAAAATTGCTGAGTCTCTGGAATATTTTGTCTTGACATCTGGCACATTCTCCCTGGCATGCCCCATTAAACAGGTAGATATGTTTAAGCAAAATGTCAGCTATGATTTAATGATTTGCTTTATATCTTCCAGCAGGTCCTGACAACTTATAAGTGCTTATAACCTTTATTTCATGCATTTCAAAATGCATTTATCTGTGACTATATTATTTTGCAATAATTAGGATTTTATGAACACAGGCTTTGTCTTGTTTCTGTTTGTCAGATATGTTCAATGAAAACATCCTTAGAGTGAAGAGACAATATAAAAGAACTGTGATTCAAGTGTTTTTCAGTTATTCTTCCTAAATTTACAGTGAATGTTATTATAATGCTATGTTTGTGTTTTAATGTCTCATTAAATGTATACAAAACGCTTCCAGAAATACAGGGAGAAATTTAACATTTTATAATTTATTATCACTGTGACTTTTCCTATTCTGTTTATATAGTTTTTCAATGAAATTCCATTTTATTGAATCATTTTGCTTACTGTAGTTGACAAATAATACTCCATAATATATTGTATAATATTTTAATGTAAAGATATGAATAAATATTGTATATAAATATAAGCTATTCTAATGGTCATATTAATTTTTTAAATAATCTGTGCTTTAGAATATAAGGATAATTTAATAACCATAGTACAATTGAAAATAAATAATGGATAGAAGCAAAACTACTATTTTGGCTCTAATGGAATAGCATTTTTCTCATTATAATTGAGAAAAATATTGTCATTATTTTTAATTTTTATTAAAATATTTCAGTATATTTTACTATTTGCTGTTAACCACAAACATATAACTGCACAAACTTTGATATAAAATACTAAAGTAAGACAACAGTGCATTTACATAAGAAAAATAGTGATATTTAAAACTGCAAAAAATAACCTCTGACTGAAAAGTTCATTAGCTCTAAAACTATTAATTTATTGTAGGAATATCATTTTATATTGTCTTCTATTTGAATATCCTTATTAGCTTAGTCTACAGTACCTTTTACTGCCTCTCAGAAAAACCATTTTTGTACATTTTATGGTGGTTAATATAGAAGATTAAAAGTCATCAAAATGCACAGTAGCTTTGAATTTCTAAGTCTTGAATTAAATATGCCTCTGTCACATCCCCTTCACCTAACTTCACATGTTATTGCAGAAAATCAGGAGAAGGAAGTGAGCTGTAAGGGTTAAAAGTATAATGAAAGAAAATTGCAGCAGAGTAATGACTTCTGGACATGACAGGGATATTACTGTCAAGGATTCATAGAAACTTTATTTGTAGGTGCAAGATCTGACCATGATTGAGTCAGTCCAAACTCCGACACAAACATAAAGGGTTTATGAGTCCTATTGCCTTACTAACAAGCTATTAGTAGTTGATGGTTTCTGAGGAATAGAAAGATAGTTTTCTTTTGTAGTGTGGTGTTTCAGCTTGCCAAACTCAAATGAATGATACATTATACCCATGCCTTTACAGTTTGCACTAAATAGACTTGCTATCTTATGAAAAAAAATATTATTCAAATTTGAAATAGTACTCAAATTTGAAAAGGGAAAACTTTTACTTAAAAAGTACTTGGTAACCAAGCTTGTGTTTCCTTGTATACCATACTGTGTAACCTGTGGTGATATTTTATTTGTGCTCTAAAAAATAAATTTTGCTTTGGAGATCAGAAGGAAGGGATATTCACTAGTTAATCATAGAGGGCAGGCAGTGGTGAGACAGAACTTTAACCCCAGCACTTGGAAGATAGAAACAGGAAGTGATATGGCTGGGCAGAGGAGGAACTGATAAGACTGGAGGAAGCAGGAGCTTGGCCTTATAGGCTGAGGAGCTGGATATGTAAGAGGTGGCTGAAGCTGTACCTTTGTCTCTCTCTTCTTACAGAATTTACTCAATATCTGGCTCCTGCTTTTTAATATCGAGATCAATTAGAATTTTTGATACAGTGACCTCTACCTGTAATCTATATTTCTTTGATGTATTTTTTTTTCCTGGAGAAGATTAAGATTTCAGTTTATTATATAATTCTTAAAATTTCACAACAATTCTTTAGGGTATATATTTCTATTTAGTACAGTATAGTGTGTATATAATATCTATCTACATAGTAAAATATCTAGGTATTGTAGGCAGAAGTTTCTCATCCTGACACTCAGTCCCAAGTAGCCACTTTGAGGCTTATATTAATTGTAAATGCTTGGCCAGTAGTGCAAGTTTGTTACTAGCTAACTCTTACTTTTAAATTAACATATATTTCTTATCCATGCTTTGCCACCTGGCTCATGACTTGTGACTTCATTGTCTATACAGTCTGCTTTTTCAGCAGCTTACTGGTGCCTCTTCTGACTCCTTCCTCATCACTTAATTTTCACTTTGGCTCTCCCACCTAAATTTATCCTATTGGCCAGTAGTTCTCGAAGTTTTAGCTAAAGCAATAAGGGAACAAAAAGAGATTAAGGGGATACAAATTGGAAAAGAAGAAGTGAAGCTATCTCTATTTGCAGATGATATGATTGTATTCATAAGGGACCCACAAAATTCTTCCAAGGAACTGTTATGGCTGATAAACACCTTCAGCAATGTAGCAGGATACAAGAGTAACTCAAAGAAATCAGTAGCCTTTCTATACACTAAAGATAGAAGAGCTGAAAAAGAAATAAGAGAAACATGACACTTCATAATAGCTGCAAATAGTATTAAATACCTTGGAGTAACTATAACCAAAGAAGTAACAGAACTATTTGACAAAAATTTTAAATCACTGAAGAAAGAAATTGAAGAGGATATCAGAAAATGGAAAGCTCTCCCATGTTCCTGGATAGGTAGGATAAACATAGTGAAAATGGCAATTCTACCAAAGGCAATCTACAGATTCAATGCACTGCCCATCAAAATCCCAACACAATATTTTTTGGACCTTGAAAGAACAATACTCAATTTCATTTGGAATAACAGGAAAGCCAGGATTTCCAAAACAATTTTACTCCACAAAAGAACCTCAGGAGGTATCACTATCCCTGACTTCAAGTTATACTATAGAGCTACAGTAATAAAAACAGCCTGGTACTGGCATAGAAACAGATCTGTGGACCAATGGAATAGAATTGAGGATCCAGACATTAACCCATAAACCTATGAACACCTGATCTTTGACAAAAAGGCCCAAAATATTCAATGGAAAAAAGATAGTATATTTAACAAATGGTACTGGCATAGTTGGATGGAAGTGTGTAGAAAAATGCAAATAGATCCGAACCTGTCACCCTGCACAAAACTCAAATCCAAGTGGATCAGAGACCTCAACATAAACCCAGTCACTTTAAACTTGATAGAAAAGAAAGTAGGAAATATACTTCTATGAATTGGCACAGGCGACCACTTCCTAAATATAATACCAGTGGCACACACTAAGACCAACAATCAATAAGTGGGATCTCCTGAAGCTAAGAAGCTTCTGTAAAGCCAAGGACACTGTGATGTATTTTTTTAATCATGCAAATGAGAATAATACTATTGATATGTGATAATTGGTAAAAAATAATATTAATAATTTTTAAATTTGTTTCTAGTAGACATAAAACAACAATCAATTACACATAAATGGTCTATTAAAATGAAAATAACTTTCTTTCTTGAAAACATTCTTTATTCTAACAATGTATACTATTACAGTTTTGCCAAACTTTACTCCCCATAATCCTTCCACTTCTCCTCCATAAGGATCCACACACACCCTTTCTGTCTCTTATTAGAATAGGACAGGATTCTAAGAGAACACCAAAATATAACAAATCATAATAGAATAAGATAAAACAAAGGTGGACATGGCAAACCAATAGAAGGTAAAGAGACCATGAGAAGGCATAAGAATCAGAGACTCACTCATTCACATGTTCAGGAATCCCCTAAAAATGCTAACCTGACAACCTTAATATACAAGTAATGGATCTTGTGCAGGCGCTTGCAGGCCCTGTGTTGTTTACTGCCTCAGTGTGAGTTTATATTATCTTTGTTCAACTGATTTAAAGGGCCCAGTTCTCCTGTTGTCTCCCATCCTTTTCAGATCTTAAACCTTTTTTACTTCCTGTTTAGTAGGGATTCCTGAGCCCTGAGGTAAGGGTTTGGATGGAAAACACTCGTTTAGTGCTGAGAGTACATGCCCTCCTACTTATCTCACTCTTTCTCTCTGTATACTACATCTGCTTGTGAGTCAATGTATTTGTTTATAGCTGATGCAGAAAAAAATTATGATAATGGCTGAATGAGGTGATGTGCTATGAGTATAGAACAATATAATTAGATTTCATGTTATGTATATTGTCATTTTTTAAATTAAATAGTAACATTTGAGTTTACTCTAGGTCTCTGGGCTATGTGGTATGTGGTTTTTAGCAGCAGGCATGGGTTACATCTCATGTAATGTGCCTTAAGTCATTCATAATTTTGTTGGTTACAGCTACAAATTTGTACACCAATTTGCCTAGCATATACTGTAGGCAGGACAATATCTTCAGTAAAATGTTTGTGACTGGATTGGCATTTCCATTTTATTTTTTTTTTATTGGTAGCCATCAGAGTATCTTCATGTTCTAAAGAAAATAGAATGTAGGGGTTGAATGTACTATGTAGGAATCTGCTTAACTTCATCATGATCAAAGAGTCATGTAGGTTTTGTCAATAACCTGAGTTATTTGGGAATTTGCATAGGATCCCTTTGGCCACCAAGTGTATTGGATATGACTCAGTCCTACTAGTAGAAGGTTATAATAGATTAACAGCTAGGACTCAATTCTAGCTTTATCTTTTCACTCTTCCCCTCAATATATTTTTCCTCTCCCACTGCATCTGATCCTCCTTTTTTGTCTTCTACCAAACCTCCCATGTTCAGCTGTAAAATCTATTCTTTTCCTCTTCCTAGGGAGATCTATATATTCATAAGAAAGTTCTCACTTTTGGTTCTAGGAGACAAAAAAGCTGTGATTCCAGCTATATTGATCACTTTTTGTTTAATTTGTTTGAAAATATCTATAACTATAATAAACCCAGGTTTTTTCACCTTAAAAGTAGAATAATTTTTCATATTACTTAATAGGTACTAGTGACAATATATTGTGTACTGCAGCACAGAAAAGACACTAAATCAAATAATCACCATAGGTAGAAAGTATATCATAAAATGACTTAGATTGTTCTTAAATAACTTGTGTTTTAGTGAGCATCGTCCCATTTATCCAAATTTAGGGTACACATAGTAATATATATTTGCAATTACAGAGGTCTTTCAGTTTGTTAAATAAAACTCCTTTTGCTTCATGCTCACCAATTTGTCTTTACTCATGTGTCATGTAGGATGTCTTACTGTATGCTGTGAATTATGCTTACATAAAAGAACTGTTTTGGTCAATGACAAGGCATCTTAGAAGCAGGTAAGAAACTGAATATGGATGAAGGAGGAGGAAAGAGTCAGACCAAAACAACCCAGTTATCCAAAAAAGTGATATGTAACAAAAAGCAAATAAGTCACAAGCCACATTTCAAGACACATAATAGAAATAAGTTAAGATGTAAAAGATAGCTAACAATAAGCCTGAGCCATAGGCAAAACAACATATAATTAATATAAGATTTTGTGTGATTACTTTAGACTGCTGGTCCAGATCTTGCGCCTAGGCTGGTCTAGAAACTTTATACCATAGAAATTTATTACATTTCTGACAGATATTTAACTCTTTTTTTTCCTAAACAATGTACCTAAATATCTAGTTTACATTACTAAAGTATATTTTTCTCAAAAAATATTTCTCCAAAGCCATTCTAGTGAAAAAAGAGATTAAAGGCCTCCAGAGAGGACAGGTTCAGGTGTTATGAGCTCTGTTTAAGTACAATGTGAAAAAAAAGAAAAACTTAATTTCACTTATGATAATAAGCCACATTTAAGAAAAGAACATAAGCTAATATGTGGTAGACAACATGAAAGATTTGTTTAATGAAATAGGAAATGAGCAATAGCAACTTTAAAAGGGTTTCCTAGAGGAAATAAAGACAGATGGCATAATAATAGTAGCCGGTAGTATAAATGATACTTAGAAGTGACTAAAATTACCTTCAACAAAAAATGGTTGTCAACCTGGATAATTACATATAAAATAATGAAAATGCATCCATATTCACCATTTCTCACAAAGCTGAATTTCCAATTGACCAAGAACCTAAACATAAAGCCATATACTCTAAATCTGATAGAAAAGAAATTGGTAAAGTGGGTAACATTTTGACTTAATTAATGTAGGAAAAGTTTCTAAACAGTACAGCAATTACACCAATAGCACAGGCACTAAGTAAAAAAATTAACAACTGGGGATACATGAAAGAGAAAAGCTGCTGTATGTCAAAAGACAACATCCTTGATACAAAGCAGCAGATTTCATAATGGAAAAAAGATCTTTACCAAATATATATCAAATAGAAATGTTTATAAGTGAAATAGATAAAGAACTAAAAAGGAGACACCAAAAAATAGCACAGTTAAAAATCAGATACAGATTTTAACAAAATGTTCACAAAAGATAAAACAATTATAATCACTTAAAATTATGATCAACATCTTTATCTGTTAGGAAAATGCATGCCTAACTACTTTGAAATTTTGCAAGAATGGCTACAATCAATTTAAAAAGTGACAACTTATGCTGGTGATAATTTTGCGTAAGGGGGATAACCCATCAATTGCTGGTGGGAGTGGAAACTTTTAAAACTACTATGAAAATCAATGTAGCAGTTCCCAGAGAATACATGTGCTGGAAGATCCAGCTATACAAGATTGGGTCTATATCCAAAAGACTCTGCATTTCACTACAGAAACACCTGCTCATCCTTGCCTATTTCTGTTCTATTTGTAATACACAGGAAATGAAAATATGCTGGTTGTCTGAGAGTAGAGGAGTCGATAATGAAAACAGAATATAACACCCAGTTAAATATTACTCAACTGTTTACAAAAATTAAATCATGAAATTCTAAAATAAATGGTTGAAGTTAGAATTAAAACATGTCAACTGAGGTAACACAGACATCAAAGGAAAACAGGGTGTGTTTTGCTTATATAATGAATGTTTTCTTTTAAGTCATCTATAAGCATAGCTACAGGGTATAGGGTGAAGTAAATGATTTCCTGAAGAAAGAGAAACATAATATATATGAGACAGACACTTCAACCAGCTAAGCAATGGAGCCTAGAAACATAATATATTGTGCAGAGGCAAGGGGGCACATTGAAATGGAAAGATTGATTGGGGGATGAGAGCGAAGAGAGGAATATGCAAAGGAATATATATAAAATTACAACTAAAATGGAAGAATATCAGAGAGGTTATTTAGAAACCTACTATAATAGAAACATATGTGGAATATTTCAAGAAATTAGCAAATAAGAGGTGATAAATCCCAAGATCAACATATCTTGCCCCAAAGTAAATTCTATAGTGGCAGCTATAAGTTATGTTTAATTGACATGTTAGTCAAAAGCTACTTATGGAAACAAAACTGCAAATAACTCATGCTATTTCCAAGGCTACTGGTTGCTTTATTTAAACAAATAGTAAAGCTTTATTGCTGACAACAACACCTATATATCATATTGAACATGATGGAGTTCAGCTGGAGAGTAATTGGATCCTTCACTCTGATTGATTAATTTTCATAGTACAGGAAGTTACGCTACACTCTACCAGAACAGAAAAATACCAGAGTAGAATGGCCAACATCTATAAAACAAGTGGAATCTCCTTCTGTTAAAGATTTTGAGTAACGAGAACATTCATCTATTTCTTTTTTTTTTTAAGTTGAATTACTTATTCATTTATTTCCATGTTTATTTTTTTCATGTAAGTAAAGTTGCTTTTTTATGAATACAGTCATATTTTTTATTCAAGTATAGCATTGTTCAAGTTCCCTTCCCCTTCCCACCCCTCCAGTCACTCTCTCTTCTCCACATCTCTTTATCTCCTCCCCAGCAAGGACAGGAGGTCCAAAGGTCCCAATGTCCCAAAATGACTTAGTTCAGGATCCACTCTTGGCAGATCCACTTTCCTCTCCCCGAAATCAAGACTGTGTCAGGTATTCCTCTGGAGGGAGTGGAATCCAAGGTACCTGTCTAAGGTGTTTCAGATTCCAAGCTGTTCAGTGTTTGTGGTTTGCAGCTTGGACATGCTTTGCTTTTATCGGTTTTGTTTAGAGTCCACTAATGAGTGAGTATATCCCTTACTTATCTTCCTGGGTTTGTGATACCTAATTCAGGAGGATATTCTCCAAATCCATCCATTTTCCTGCAAATTTTAAGATATCATTTTTTTCTTACTGCAGAGTAGTACTCCATTGTGTAGATGCACCACAGTTTGTTAATCGATTCTTCAGTTGTGGGGCAGAATGGGAAAAGATTTTCACCAACTATAAAAGTGACAGAGAACTGATCTCTAAAATACATAGAGAACTCAAGAAACTAGAGCTCAAAACCTTAAATAACCCAATCAAAAAATCAGGTACAAAACTAAAAAGGCAATTCTCAGCAGAAGAATTACGAATGCCTTAAAGGCACTTGAAAAAGTGCTCAACATCTTTAGCCATCAGAGAAATGCAAATCAAAACAACTTTGAGATACCACCTTACACCTGTCAGATTGGCTAAGATAAAAGACACAGATGACCCCTTATGCAGGAGAGGTTGCAGAGCAAGGGGAACACTCCTCCATTGTTGGTGGGAGTGTAAGCTTGTGCAGCCACTCTGGAATGCAGTATGGAGGTTTTTCAGAAAACTAGGAATAAATCTCCACAAGGATCTAACAATACCATTACTGGGCATATACCCTAAAGATTTGTAATTTTCACTCCAAAGGCCTTAGCTCAACTATGTTCATAGCAGCATTTTTCATTCATCTATTTCTATGTACAATGCCATGGTGATCTGACTGCATGATGCACAGCTGCATATTCACAAAATTTGTGGGAGTAACCAGCCAGTAATTTATGACCCACTAGATGAGTTAAAAGAGGAACACCTGACTCAGTCTTGATGTTGCGGGGAGAAAATTAGATTTGCCAGGAGTGGAGGCTGAACTAAGCAATATCGGGACCATGGGACCTTGGGACCACCTGCCGGGATGGGGGGGATGGGAGTTGTGGAGAAGGAAGGGACCTTGAATAAAGATATACAAGGATAGAAAGTGTGACTTCTTTGTTCATAAAAATAAAAAAATCAAAATCAAAAACAAAAAACAAAATACAAAAAACAAACAAACAAACAAAAAAGCCCTTGCCTGATACTGCTCAAGTGGCCATGAAGCAGATACTACATAGGCATGGACCTAAAGAAAATCAAGCCCTTTGTTCTGAGAAAGAAAGATAGCAGAATATTTACTCATAATAACATTTTGCTACTCTAATAGATCAGGCTGTTTTTAGATATCTTCAGAGAAATTTCTATCTTCAGTATATAGGAGAAAATACAGAGATCCTCAACTAGGCAATGTGCAGAAATCTAGCAACCTGAAACACTCATTTTTATGTAATGTAATGTTTCCATTAACCCCCCTTTTTCAGAGCCCTGGTCATTTTGCAAAAGAGAAACCCAAACAGTGTAAGAGCCAGTGGGGATGAAAGACATCAAGAAAACAATGCCTTCTAGCAACAATAGGACTAAAACATACAACATCACAGAGCTGGACAGGACCTGTACAAGTCCAAAGACAAGCACTGAAAGGGTCAAATGAATGTGAGCTCCCATTCCTAGCCAAGACATTATCGGTAATTGATATCCCCTTGCAAAGGAAATTTGTTTTACTCTGATAGAATTTTACTGAAGATACAAACTACACTTCAGGGTAAGCCCAATACCCAGCCAAAGATGGCTGCCTTAAAATGAACACATTAGTTCTATTGAAGATGTATTTTGTCTTAAATTCTGGGAATGTGTTTACTATAATGGTCTCTTAGTTATATATTGCAGTTTCTGGAGAAAGAGTTGCAGAAATTTAGTAAAAAAAATCTTCAAAAATTAATTTAAAACATAGGTATATCTTTTACTTTAACAAAAAAGTTTGCAGCATTTGTAATGTATTTGTAACAATAACTTAATTGTAGTAATGATTGTTTAAATTATAATAGTGCTTGCTAACAACATGCTGAGAAGCAAATTCACTAACACTTGCTCTTATCAATTAGGGAGTCACTGGACTCAAGTGGAAGATGTAATATGTCTGGATTACAGGGTATGTGTTATTTCTTTTTATTTCATTGTTGTATTGTAAATGAGACGTTAAGACTGAGAGTGAGAAGGACAGGTTAAAAGTCTATTTGTATTCCAAAGTGGCTGAACTAGCTTACAATCCCACCAACAATGGAGGAGTGTTCCCTTTGCTCCACATCCTCTCCAGCATAGGCTGTCCTCTGTGCCTTTTATCTTAGCCAATCTAACAGGTGTTAGGTGGTATCTCAAAGTTGTTTTGATTTGCATTTCTCTGATGGCTAAAGATGAAGAGCACTTTTTCAGGTGCCTTTCAGCCATTCGTAGTTCCTCTGCTGAGAATTCCCTTTTTAGATCTGAACCCCATTTTTTGATAG